>CM076582.1:732936013-733100982 GCA_034641835.2 Pinus albicaulis
CACTGCGCAATTTTCCTTTAATTTCTCTCTCAACCGCCCGCGAATCATGGCTTTAGTCACTGTGGTCTTCCACGAGGAGGCCCAAACGGAGGAAGAATGCACCCGTCCGGCGGGTCTGAGCTCGGAAAAAGCCGGCCAACATTCGGGCCTTCAGGAGGGGAGCCGTGGCATGCATGTGGAGGTAGCACCTAGCGATCCTGGACCTTCTGAAGGATGGTGCCGAATCGTGGAGGAACCACCGGAGGAGTAGTTTGGTTAATTTGTTTTTCTTGCTTAGCAGGCCCACTTAATTGGGCTGCTTTTAGATTATTTTACTGCGCTGGAACTTTGTAATATTTTTGAATTCTATAAATTAAACGTTCAAGACTGGTTTCCCCGTATGAGGGCAGTCTTCTTAATATTTTGATTTTTTGATGACAAATTTGCCATGTGTATGGCCAGGCAATGTTTTTGACTTCGGTGTAATTTTATTCACAATGTTAATATATTAACTTTACTTAGAATTCTCACATGATTAGCAGCTTTCTCAGATTGTCGATAATCTCCATGTGGACCGTTACTGGATTTTATATCATGTCCCTATATGTGACATGGGGTATTTTTCTATCATTGTCTGGGGTGGGACTTCCACTTTTCTGGATGGATATTTGGGTTCCAATCTTCAGATGTGAAAATGTAATGACTTCATGGACTGTTTTACTTCCTATAATATATTCAAAATAGCATTTTTTCTCTTCTGAAAAAAAAATGATTAATGTTTATCATTCTGCCTTCAAAACTAGCGATGCTGGTCTATGTTGCTGGTTTATTGATATGGTATGATGGTATTTTTATATTTTGGACATATCACACTCCTCACATGATTAGAGTTTTTCTCTGTTCAAGGATTTTGGGTACTTTAATTTGTATTTGGAACAATGGACGTCGGTACGTACTCTATCTGTTGCTTTACTATTCTACATACTGCTATTTCATTTTCTTATAGATGCCTTGGGCATATTTGGATGCTTTCTCAGATTGTTGATAATCTCCATGTGGAACTCTGGGTTTTATATCAAGTCGTTGTATGTGACATGGGGTATTTTTATATCATTGTCTGGGGTGGGACTTCCACTTTTCTGGATGGATATTTGGGTTCCAATCTTAAGATGTGAAAATGTAATGACTTCATGGACTGTTTTACTTCATACAATATATTCAAAACATCGTTTTTTCTCTTGTGAAAAAAAAAAAATGATTAATGTTTATCACTCTGCCTTCAAAACTAGCGATGCTGGTCTATGTTGCTGGTTTATTGATATGGTCTGATGGTCTTTTTATATTTTGGACATATCACACTCCTCACATGATTAGCGTTTTTCTCTGTTGCGGGATTTTGGGTACTTTAATTTGTATTTGGAACAATGAACGTCGGTACTCTATCTGTTGCTTTACTATTCTACATACTGCTATTTCACTTTCTTATAGATGCCTCGGGCATATTTGGATGCTTTCTCAGATTGTCGATAATCTCCATGTGGACCGTTGCTGGGTTTTATATCATGTCCCTGTATGTGACATGGGGTATTTTTCTATCATTGTCTGGGGTGGGACTTCCACTTTTCTGGATGGATATTTGGGTTCCAATCTTAGGATGTGAAAATGTAATGACTTCATGGACTGTTTTACTTCATACAATATATTCAAAACATCATTTTTTCTCTTGTGAAAAAAAAAATGATTAATGTTTATCACTCTGCCTTCAAAACTAGCGATGCTGGTCTATGTTGCTGGTTTATTGATATGGTCTCATGGTATTTTTATATTTGGGACATATCACACTCCTCACATGATTAGCATTTTTCTCTGTTCAAGGATTTTGGGTACTTTAATTTGTATTTGGAACAATGGACGTCGGTACTCTATCTGTTGCTTTACTATTCTACATACTGCTATTTCACTTTCATGGACTGTTTTACTTCATTGTTGTAGGGTTTTGGGTACTTTAATTTGTATTTGGAACAATGGACGTCGGTACTCTATCTGTTGCTTTACTATTCTACATACTGCTATTTCACTTTCATGGACTGTTTTACTTCACTGTTGTAGGGTTTTGGGTACTTTAATTTGTATTTGGAGCAATGGACGTCGGTACTCTATCTGTTGCTTTACTATTCTACATACTGCTATTTCACTTTCATGGACTGTTTTACTTCACTGTTGTAGGGTTTTGGGTACTTTAATTTGTATTTGGAACAATGGACGTCGGTACTCTATCTGTTGCTTTACTATTCTACATACTGTTATTTCACTTTCATGGACTGTTTTACTTCACTGTTGTAGGGTTTTGGGTACTTTAATTTGTATTTGGAACAATGGACGTCGGTACTCTATCTGTTGCTTTACTATTCTACATACTGCTATTTCACTTTCATGGACTGTTTTACTTCATATAATATATTCAAAACAGCGTTTATCGTCTTTTAAATTTTTTATTTTTATTTTTTAAATTGAACCCTCCGTCGGTCTATCGATGCCTTGTAGACGTCGAAACTACGACAACCCAAAAACGTCGGAAGAGAGACAGTATGAAAACGTCGGAAGAGCGACGTTCCAAACATCGGACCACATATCATCGGCATTGCGACATCTTCCAGACGTCGGAAGAGTGACGTCCAAAACGTCGGACCACGTTTAGTCGGAATTGCGACAGTTTACAAGCGTCAGAAGAGCGACGTCCAAAACGTCGGACCACATTTAGTCGGAATTGCGACGGTTTACAAGCGTCGGAAGAGCGACGTCCAAAACATCAGACCACGTTGGGTCGGAATTGCGACGGTTTACAAGCGTCGGAAGAGCGACGTTCCAAACGTCGAACCACATTTCATCGGAAGTGCGACAGTTTACAAACGTCGGAGGTGCGATGGTTTGTGAGACGTCGGAAGAGTGATGCTTGTTCGAAATGACGGAAGAAGTGTCGATAGTGCGACACTTTTTACGTGCGTCGGAACGGCGATGGCATGACAAACCACGGTTTGTCCGCCCCCGAACTGTCGCTCTTGCGACGACTATGTGTCGGAATAACGACGAATTGGCCGTCGGAATTTCCGCCAAATTCTCTAGTGCCCAAAAAAATTTATTGCAAGAATTTACGTGTGTTTGTTCCTCATAGACATGCAGGGCGCACGTTCAGAGCTGACCCATGTGTAGAGAGTGCACATGTTTCAACCTTTTGCGCGCAAATTACAGAATGACAAATTTCTCCCTAATTTTTGTCTTTTCCCGCTTGTAAGGTGCTTGGCAGCCCCTAATACACCTACCAGCATTGGTTGTGGTACCCCGTATCTTGTTAAAGCTCACTCTTAGCTACTTTTTGTAGGCTTAGTGTCAGTTTTACTTCAAGTTGATTTTTTTAAAGTTCACACATAGTTTAAGTAAGGGGGGAAAATAACT
Source organism: Pinus albicaulis (assembly GCA_034641835.2). Classification (NCBI taxonomy): domain Eukaryota; kingdom Viridiplantae; phylum Streptophyta; class Pinopsida; order Pinales; family Pinaceae; genus Pinus; species Pinus albicaulis. The sequence goes on from CM076582.1 coordinate 732,939,446, forward strand.
TCCATTCTGAAAAAAAAATTATGTTTTACAAATTTTGCTACTTACACACCTTGATAAATAGCCCAAGTAAGTGGCTCAAGACCATGCATGCATAGCTATTTTTCTTTTTTCTACTATAGAAGTTTTTAGTTTAGTTCAATTTTTGCACTAGGAATTTCGAGACTAGGATTGAATTTTTTATACAAGAGCTGTTGAGCCCCAAGATTGTGCTTTCTTTCATCTTACTTTACCTCATTTTCCTTTGTCCATTTTTATCCCAGACCCAAATGATCAATGAAATTAGTTAAAATTACTTTTAGAATGATTAACATGGCTAACTTGCTAAATTTTGTGATTTTGTCATTGTAATGCATTTTGACCAGAACTAGCTGCAGAATGCAGACATTCCGCAGCTAACCGGCAATTCTGCAGCTGTCTTCACATTCAAGCATGTTCTAGGTGTCCTCTTAGGAAAAGCCACACATGGGTATATTCCACATTATGTCCTCATTGTTCGTTGCTCACCATGAAGACTGAACTGAATTCTGGACGTGGTTTTGGTATGTGGGAACTCATTCAAGGAGGCAGACTTCTAATAAGAATGTCCTAGTCCAGATGTTATTTTTTCCTTTACGCTGCCATCTTTAGAGTCCTAGTACGATTTTGATAAGGAAAGACAATGATCCCCGTATTGTTGCAACTTATGTTATGTAGATTTGTTATAAAATCACTCGGGAAACCGAGAGACAAGCGCTAGATTTTTCTTAGATTTTATGTATTGACTGCTGTATTTCTGAAGACCGAGACTACTCTGTTTCAAGTTATTTTTCCTTTAATGAAGAAGACAGCATTGCTTTGAACGTGTTGAGTTGATTTTGAGTTAGATTCCGTCTGGTGGTAGAGGGCCCCTGCCTCCTGCACGACTTTACTTTCGTAATCTAGATAAGTATCTTAGTCGTTTTCAAGTTTTTGAAGTTTGAGTTCATAGTTAATTTCATTAGCCACTATAGCTATACTTGTTCTAAGAAACTCTTCCAAAAGATCATGATAATGAATGGGAAATGGCTGTAGTGTTGTAGGATTTATTTGTAATTTCTTTTGTTCATTATCACAGTTGAACTTATACTAAGCAAACTCTTCCAAAAAATCTTTATGATGTCTAAGGCATGACTGTGATACTAAATGTTTCAGTTGTTTGTTTGCACTAAGTAGCATAGCTGATCTTACTCTTAAAACGCTCTTCCAAAATATCATAATGATGGGTAGGAGATAGCTGTGATGTCTTAGTTTTTAAATTTCTTTCAGTCTTTATGTTTGCATTTGCACTGAATTGTACAGCCAAGATTGTTCTAGTAAGCTCTTCCAAAATACCATTCGTGATGGACAAAACAAGCTGTAGAATCCCATAGATTAATGCATGATAACTTAGTTAGGGTACTCCGGAGTCAAATTGCATTCAATTCATGCTCTGTCATTTTGTTTTAAGTTTGATAATGGCTTGTTAGTTCAACACTGTTTTAGACTAGTGACATCTTAGTTCAGTTTTAGCTTAGCTCATTGTATTTTCATTCCACATTTAGTTGTCATCCATTGCATATTAGATTACATTAGTTGTTAAACTTAAACAATACGGCCTTCATTATTTACAAAATCTCTTTTGTTCCAAATCCATAATTGACTCATAATCATAAGAACAGAAGACAATATCATCTCAAGGCCTGAAGTACTTTTGCAACTTCTTTTCCACTTCATAAACAAAGCCTTTCCTCAAAAGACTACTTTAAAAAGAACTCTATAACTTTTGAATAAGGTTTAGTGATGTTAAACTAAGTTGCAAAATAGAATTAGGAGCTAGTCTTAGAGTAGAAATCTTATGATGTTACCAATATTTTTATCCAAATATGTTTCAACAAATCTTTAATCATGGGTAAAATGTTGTATCATTATAAGCTGATTGTTTAATTGTTTAGTTAGGAGAATTTGTATACTTAGCTGACCATTTCTCAAGTTCTTCCAAAATACCTTTAGTGAAAGAATTGGACAAGTTAAGTTTATGTTTTGATTCATTTTCTTGAAGTCATTATCAAGCTTTGTATTCTGCTTAGTCATAGTTTAGGTTTGATTCTGTTTCAGTATTTTCATTTTCATTTGTCATTTGTCATCAACCAATTAGGCTTCACTCTGTTTTCAACCAGTAGCTTCTTTCCACTAGCTTTCTAGTCATTTTCCTTGTGAACATAAAAATCATCACAAAAGACCAAAAACATCATAAATCATCATAAAAGACCAAAAAAATCATAAAACACTAAACACAACGCATTAAGAGACAAACACCTAGGCACATACAATGCACTTCACTTCAGCAGTTTACCAACCCTGGTTGACAATTAAATGAACTCAATTTAGGAGACTAGGTTGAGACCAAAAATTTTGGCGCCGTTGCCGGGGAAGTGAAAACTAGGTAACCTTTGTTTCTTAACTCCCAAAAACAATTATATGCGTAGAGAGAGAGATTCAAGGGGTAGATTTATAAGCAGCAGAAGCATAAATTTGATTCCTAGAACACCACTTGTTTCACCTAGACCAAGAGCTAGTACACCTTCAAATCAGACCCATATTCCATCCTTTACTGATCCTGGACTTCTAGAATACCTATGATCAGATATCCCATTAGAGAAACCTTCCACTTCATCCACTCAACCTGCCTTAGAAGAAGATCTAAAGACTCATGTTAGGGACACAAACTTTTCCACTTCCACAGGAGAGTCAATCATGGAAGAAGAAGGGGGAGGAGGAGTCTTTAATGGAGAACACACATTATTTGGAGGTAGAGGTAGAGGTAGAGGAGAAGGAGGTAGAGGAGAAGGAGGTAGAGGTGCAGATGGAGGAAGAGGTAGAAGAGAAATAGGAAACTCTTTTGGGTTCCCTATAATTGATGAAGAAACCAATACAACCATGAAAAACATTTCACCCTCTGTCCTTCCAAACTTCTATGGGCTTAAAACTGAAGATACTGAAACCTTCCTATTTGAATTTGAAATCCTGTCTAGAACTTATGACTATTTACAAGATGCTCAAAAACTTAAATTATTTCCTTCAACATTGAAAGGAGCAGCATTGAAGTGGTTTATGAGTTTGATCAACAGTTCTATTAGGACATGGGAAGACATGAAACAAGCATTTCTAGAGAGGTATTTGGATTATTGTATGTCGGTCAATCATAAGGAAGGAGTGTTTAAGATGTTACAAAAATAAGATGAAAACTTGGAAGATTTGTTGGAGAGATTTCATTACAACATCAAAAGAAAAAAAATGGAAAACCTAGATCAAGACACCTTAAAAGCTCTTTTGTTGAAAACAATTAGGGATGAATGGTTGGATATCCTTAACATGATGGGAAAAGGGGATATATCAAAGCTCACATTACCTGAAATATATGAGTTATGTATCAACCTTTCAAGAGGGAAATCTAAAATTGTAAAAGGTCCAAGAGATCCTGCTCTTGCAAGGGCAAGTAAGTCTGCTTCTGGGACAGTAAGTAGATTAGAAATAGGACATATGCTTGATGATTTTAAATCTGAAATATTAGGGAGTCTTAGTGAACAAATAGACACCCTTAAGATACAAAACAAGCAAAAAGCTGAATCTGATTCCTTGGAAATATTTTGTCCCAAATGTAGAAAGAAACATGCCTTGATAGAGTGTCCTTTGAATGTAAAAGTTGTAGAGACCTGTGTCATTTGTTCTGAAAAACATGAGACCAAGAATTTTCCTTCTCGTCCTGGTCTCAAAGCTGTCTTTCAGGAGGAAACTCATACATATTCCACAGAATCTCTTAATTTTGTCTCTAGAAGACCTTGGCAGGGACCTCAAACACAAGGATTCCATGATCAAATGTATAATCAACCTCCACCTTGGAATTATTGGCAGCAACCTTGGCCTCAATTTCAAAATCAATCTCAAGCTTGGGCGCAAGGAGCACAAAATCCATTTGGAAGATACTCTCAGTACTATCCGTATCCACCATCCTATCCACCATACCCACATTTTTATCCTCAAAATCCTCAACAAAATTTTCAACAACATCCTCAACAACATCATCAGAACCTACCACATCAAAATCAACCACTTCCATTACCATTCCCTCAAAAATCAAATCAATTACTTGCTCAACCCATACCAAACCCCAATAATAAAAATCCCCAGAACGCATACATGATAGAAGGCCAACAGTTTCCAACTTATTTAATTACTCCTTTAGACCTTAGTGATGTTCAAATTAGGTCTGGAAGAATACTTGAAAAGAGGAAACCTTCTGTGATCATACAAGAACAAGATAACTCTGAGGAAGATTCTCTACGGGTGAATAAAAGTCTTGAAGAAGATACATCTTTTCAAGACCCAAACACTGAAAAATTAAAGCAAAAAGATCCAATAATTTCAACTCCTGTATTAGAGCAGCCATTAACATCTACTTCTATACCTCCCTTTCCAGAAAGATTGCAAATTGATAGAGGTGTAGAAAAACAAATTATGGTGCCTAATTATGATTTCCTCGATGAGTTGAGAAATGTTTGCATTAAAATTCCATTATTACAAGCCATCAAGGAAATTCCAATATTATCCAAAACAATAAAGGAGTTGAGCATGAAGAAAACAAGAAAAAGAATAAGAGAAACAAAGAAAATTCAACTGGCAGGAAAAATAGCAGACATTATGATGGGCAAGATTGCTATTCCAAAGTATCTTGACCCAGGAAATCCAATTGTCAAAATTCACATCAATGGAATTGAAATCCAAAACACACTCATTGATTTAGGAGCAGCAATCAATATCATGAGTAGACAAATCATGGATAAACTGAAACTTCCTAATCTTCTCTTTACACCCACACTATTACAATTAGCAGACAGATCCGTGATCAAACCAGATGGGGTAATAGAAGACATTCCAGTGTCCCTAGATTCTTGGGAGTACCCTGTGGATTTCATGATCCTAACTCCTAAGAATAATCTAGGAGGCCATCCTGTTATATTAGGAAGACCTTGGTTGGCTACAGCTGATGCTTTTATTAGTTGTAGGTCCGGTGATATGTATATCTCTGATGGTAGTTCAGCTAAGAAATTCACTTTATATCCTCCAGCTAGGACAATTACAGATCTAGATGACACTCAATGGATAGAGGATGAAGAAGATTTACAACCACTCTTCACAATTTCAGAAATTAGTGAAGATAATCAAATTCTGAATACTCTAGAAAACTTTGAATCCTCTCCATAACACAAACATGAATCATTTCAAGAGGGATCAAATATTGAGTTTTTGTCATCAAGGCAGATGTCTCTTCATTCTATGGACAAATTTGGTAGCTCTACAAGTGAAATTTTTCCATGCAAAACTTTGAACATAAACAAGAACCTAGAAAAATCTCAACAAGAAGAGTTAGTCAAAGTATTACAGAGACATTCTTCTGCATATGCATGGGAATACACTGACATGAAAGGGATAAGCCCCAAGACTTGTACTCATCACATCTATAGAGAGGCAAATTGCAAACCAATCAGACAGCCTCAAAGACTTAATGGAATCCAAATCTTAGGGAGATTGTTAAAGAAGAATTGCAAAAATTGTTAAATGTTAACTTCATCTATCCTATTTCGTATAGTCATAAGTTTCTCCTTGGTAATTGTACAAATAAAAATGGTAAATGGAGGGTATTTGTTGACTACTCATTAAAACAAAGCTACTCTTAAAGACCATTTTCCCTTACCTTTCATAGATCAAGTGTTAGATACATTAGCTGGCAAAAAGTACTTCTCATTCCTAGATGGGTTTAGTGGTTACAATCAAATCCAAGTAGCACTTGAAGATCAAGACAAAACCACTTTTACCTATCCTTGGGGTACCTATGCTTACCGAGTATTGCCATTTGGATTATGCAATGCACCTGCAACATTCCAAAGGGCAGTATTAGGAATTTTTTCAGATCTAATACATGATTATGTATAGGTATACATGGATGATTTCACAGTTTATGGAAACACATTTGAAGAAGCTTTAGCAAACTTGGAAATTTTTTTAAAGAGATGTCAGGAAGCAAATCTTTCACTTAGTCATGAGAAATGTTTTATGATGTTTACTGAAGGTATTGTTTTGGGGCATCACATTTCAGGGGATGGGATTAGAGTTGATGAGTCAAAAGTTGAAGTCATCTCTAACTTATCTATTCCAAGTTTTCAAAAAGATGTTAGGAGTTTTCTAGGATTTACAGGATATTATTGGAGGTTTATAGAAAACTTCACCAAGATAGCATCTCCACTCTTCAAATTGCTTACCAAAGACTGTGAATTCAAGTGGAATTTTGATTGCCAATTAGCCTTTGAGACCCTGAAAACCAAAATTTCTGAAGCACCTATTTTAAGGGGACCTAACTGGAAGTTACCTTTTCATATCTCAACAGATGCTTCTGATACAGCTCTAGGAGCAGTATTGGGACAAAAAGACCTGATTCCTTATGCCATCTACTATACCAATAAAAATTTGACTCCTGCAGAGTTAAACTATACTGTAACTGAAAAAGAGTTTTTAGCTGTTGTTCATGCCATAAACAAATTTAGACACTATATAACAGGCTATGAAACTTTTGTTCACACTGATCATTCTGCAATTAGATACTTAATGAACAAATAAATTACTAATGGCAGAGTCATAAGATGGTTATTTCTCTTACAAGAATTCAACATTACCATTCTAGATAGGCCTGGAAAACAAAACACAGTAGCTGATTTCCTATCTAGACTCCAAAATATCAAAGATGACACTCCAGTTGAAGATCAATTTCCCGATGAATATCTTTTTGCAATCTCTACTCAAACTCCATGGTTTGCTGATATTGCTAATTATTTAGTTTCAGGAAAATTTCCTTCAATAATGAATGCAAGGGATAAAAGAAAAATCATTTATGACAGTGCAAAATATTCATGGGTTGCTAATGAGTTGTACAAGACAGGTCCAGATTTGATCATTAGGAGATGTGTTCGTGAAGATGAGATGCCTAAGATTCTCAAAGCATGTCATGATGAACCTTGTGGCGGACACTTTGCTGATAAGAGGACAGCCTATAAGATCCTTAATTTAGGATATTATTGGCCATCTTTGTTTAAAGATGCTAAAGAGTATGTCAAAAGGTGTGACAGTTTCCAAAGGGTAGGGAAACCTTCTCCTTCAGGTGAGTTGCCATTACAACCTCAGGTACATATTGAACCTTTTGAAAAATGGGCTTTGGATTTTGTAGGACCTATTAGTCCTCCATCAAGAAAAAAGAGATATATATTAGTTTGCACTGATTATGTTACCAAATGGGTAGAATCCAAGCCATTACTTTTTGCTAATGAAGCATCTGTAGTTACTTTTCTTTTTGAGGATATTTTTACTCGTTTTGGTGTCCCAAGGGAAATTTTTACAGATCAAGGAGCTCAATTTACATCAAGGCTAGTGGAACAGATGATGGAGAGATACAAAATCAGGCATAGAAAATCTACTCCTTATCATCCGCAAGAAAATGGTGAAGTGGAATCTACTAATAAGGTCATTGAAGGAATCCTAACAAACACTGTTCATTTACATAGAAGAGATTGGGTAGATAGGCTTCCTGAAGCCTTGTGGGCCTATAGAACTACATGGAGAAACACAACATGCCATACTCCTTATGAACTTGTTTATGGAAAGCAAGTTTTGTTTCCCATAGAGTTCCAGATTCAAACTTTCAAGATGGCAGTTCAGCTAGGACTTGATTTAACGGAGGCACAAAAGAATAGATTGGAGCAGATTAATGAATTGGATGAGATCAGACAAGATGCAGTTCAGAAAACAAGTCTAGTCCAACAACAAAGGACTAGATGGCATGATAAGTACATCAAAGAGAAGAAATTCAAAGAAGGTGACTGGGCTCTCTTGTTTGAATCAAAATTCAAGGATTTTCAAGGTAAATTTCAAACACATTGGCTAGGGCCATATGAAATTGTTGAAATTTTTGACAATGGAGCAGTAAAAATCAGGACAATAGATGAAGAATAGGTCACTTTTCTTGTGAATGGTCATAGATTGAAGCTGTATCACAAACCACTCTCAAGAGAAGAATTTGTCAAGAAGTTCCAGGAAAACAGTGATGTGAAGTTAATGAAGAAGAATCTTTCTTCTTCATCAACTTGATTGAATTTTCTGAAGCATTTATTTTGAAAAAAAAAATAATAATAATAAAAAATAGAATAAAAAAATAAAGTATAAACATGAAAACCAATCATTGATTGGCATGTTTATACAGAAAAGATAGGGTGAAAATCAGAGTCTTTCTGACACTCTAACTTTTCCATTTTGTTTTTGCAAAAAGCTATTACAAAATCATAAGTTCAGATCCATTGCACTTATGATCCATCTCATTTCATTTCATTCCATTCACTTATCCATCCATACTCCATTTCATTCATTCATTCATACTTCACTTCATTCCATACTTCATTCATCTCATTCCATACGTCATCCACCTCATTTCCATATCAAAATTTAAAGTTTGATGTTTTTCTGCAAATGAATAACACATGTCATGGATTGCAGGCCATTTCCTATATTCTTCCACTCCATTTCATAAACTGAATCCATCCCATTTAATCATTCACTTCATATATATTTCATTATACCATATTTCATCACCTATATTCACTCATTCCATAAAATATTCTATGTATATTCCAAACCACTCCATTCCATGATTAAAAATTCTCCACAGGTACATTCTGCAGCTAAACAGATATTCTGTAGCTAATCAGACTTTCCGCAGCCAGACAGTCATTCCGCAGCTATAGATCTTGAAGGCACTGATCAACAAACATTTGAATTGCAACAAGATGATCCAGTATATCCATGAACAAGAAGAATCAAGAAGGATTATGAAGACTCTTCCAGAGGAGAACAAAGTATACAAAGACCACAAAAATCAAATGAAAAGCAAAGGTAAAAAGTTCTGGTTATAATGGCATTTCATAAAAACTTTAGTATAGTCTAGTTATGAATCATTCGAAAAAGTTGTTTTGATTATTTTTATTGATCATACCAAATATACCCTCCGCAAAACTTTGGATAAGAATCTTTCATTTCAAATTCTATACCCGACCATCATTTAAGCGGTCAAAAAGGCTGAAGTGTTTGATTTCCTCACGTCACCCAGCCAAATCATTTAATGATGATTTTTTTTGAATCCGTTGTAAAAATCTCCGCAGTCTTTTCACTCATTGATTTGTTTTCTTCACCTCACTTCATTAACTCATTCCGTAACTACTTCCATCACTCCATTCCGTAGCCAGCCCTTCATCATTTCATTCCGCAAAACAGAGATATCTCTATCACCGTGAGCAGAGGTATATCAGTTTGAAATATCAAACCACTATCACCGTGAGCAGAGATTGAAGCACTATCACCGTGAAGCAGAGGTATATCAGTGTGGAATTTGAAGCCATTGTCACCGAGAAGCAGAGAATGGAAGGAATTTGAAGCCGTTGTCATCGAGAAGCAGAATGGGTGTGGAATTTGAAGCCATTGTCACCGAGAAGCAGAGATATATCAGTTTGAATATTGAAGCACTATCACCGTGAACCAGAGGTATATCAATTTGAAGGTTGAAGTTATTGTTTCCGTAAGAAGAAAGAGTACTAATCTGAAGATTGAAGAAGGAATTATGGGCCTCATTGTAAGAACTGAACCAGTGGGCACAAAATACCTGGAAGGATACCCTCAAAGTAGAGAAATGTTGCAACAGGTAGGATGGCTACAATTTCTTGAGAAATTGTATGGCTTCCACAAAGAAGTCACTAAAACATTTGCAAGGTCATTCAAAGGAGCCGAGGTCGAAGTTGGAGATGTTAAAATTCACTGTCACAGAGGTTTTTATTGCAGAGGCAACAGGATTTCTTAGACATGGAGAGAGATGGTTTAAAAATAGAGAATTCCATAATGAATCATGGAAGCAAATCCTAAAATCACCAGGTATGGATGTCACTGTGTTTAAAAAGGGAATTCCAAGTTCTGCATTAAAAAATAAATGGAGAAACATATTTCTTATTCTACAAAAATTTATCACATGTGAAGGTAGATATGGCACATTTTTTGTTTACCATATTAGATTGATAATGTGTTTTCTGGAGGAAGAGCTAAATTTTCCCTATTTCTTGCTTCAAAGTTTAAAAAAGATGGCTTCTGGTGTTCAAAGGAGAGTCCAATTCCTAGAGACAACTCTATACCATCATGGCTTGGTTAAGATTTTAATTGAACACCATTTAGCAAAAAAAAAAGACACTTGGGATAATTTCTTGGTAAGAAACCACTTTGAGGAACCAAAAGAGCCCTCACCTGAACATCAGCCTACAAGGAGAAGCAGAAAGTGGAGAGCCTCTAAAATTGAAATTGACAAAACAGTACAGGAAAGTAGTGAAGAAATCATCTCTGAGAAGTTGACTCAAATTAAGAGACAACTTAAGAAAGAGAGGGTAATCAGGAAATCTGCCACAGAAAAAGGAGAGGGATCATCCCAGCCAAGAAGAAGCCATAGACTCAAGGGGAAACTAAGGAAAACTCAGATCAAACAAACAGGGGTGATAAATATAGAAGATGAGGAAACATCTATTGAAGAAGATGTTGAAGAAGATTTTAATGAAGAAACCCCTGAAATTGACCCTGCTCAGCAAGAAGTTTATGACTATGTTGAAACATTGGAAAGGAAAGCTTTAGAGAGTAGAGATAGAACCCCTAGTCCTCCACTGTCCGAAATAGATGTGTTAAGAAGGGATAGGTATGAGCTGGAAATACTTAATAGACATATAAAAAATGAGAATGATATTCTGAAGGAACAAGTCAAACTCAAAACCAGTATGAACTCAACCTTATCTCTATAAATGGACAAAGTGGAAAAGGCTAATGAAAAGTTGAAAAAGAGGAACAAGAAGCTAATCAGGGCACTTATCAACTTAAGGTTTAAATTTTTCATCAGAAAACCCAGAAGACCTTTAGCTTCCAGGCAAAGAAGAAGGAGAGGATTAGATGTTCTTGCAGAAGTCTCTGAGTTTATGGAATAAGTTGCATGAGGACATGCAAGAAGTCAGCAGTGGGGGTATGTTGAGCCCCAAGATTGTGCTTTCTTTCATCTTACTTTACCTCATTTTCCTTTGTCCATTGTTATCCCAGACCCAAATGATCAATGAAATTAGTTAAAATTAATTTTAGAATGATTAACATGGCTAACTTGCTAAGTTTTGTGATTTTGTCATTGTAATGCATTTTGACCGGAACTAGCTGCAGAATGCAGACATTCCGTAGCTAATCGGCAATTCTGCAGCTGTCTTCACGTTCAAGCATGTTCCAGGTTTCCTCTCAGGAAAATCCGCACATGTGTATATTCCACGTTATGTCCTCATTGTTCGTTGCTCACCATGAAGACTGAACCAAATTCTGGACGTGGTTTTGGTACGTGGGAACTCATTCAAGGAGGCAGACTTCTAATAGGACTGTCCTAGTCTAGATGTTCTTTGTTCCTTTACGCTGCCATATTTAGAGTCCTAGTATGATTTTGATAAGGAAAGACAATGATCCCCGTATTGTTGCAAGTTCTGTTATGTAGATTTTTTATAAAAGCACTCGGGAAACCGAGAGACAAGCGCTAGATTTTGCTTAGATTTTATGTATTGACTGCTATATTTCTGAAGACCAAGACTACTCTGTTTCAAGTTATTTTTCCTTTAATGAAGAAGACAGCATTGCTTTGAACACGTTGAGTTGATTTTGAGTTAGATTCTGTCTGGTGGTAGAGGGCCCCTGCCTCCTGCACGGCTTTACTTTCGTAATCTAGATAAGTATCTTAGTCGTTTTCACGTTTTTGAAGTTTGAGTTCATAGTTAATTTCATTAGCCACTATAGCTATACTTGTTCTAAGAAACTCCTCCAAAAGAAGAAACTCTTCCAAAAGATCATGATAATGAATGGGAAATGGCTATAGTGTTGTAGGATTTATTTGTAATTTCTTTTGTTCATTATCACAGTTGAACTTATACTAAGAAAACTCTTCCAAAAAATCCTTATGATGTCTAAGGCATGACTGTGATACTGAATGTTTCAGCTTTTTGTTTGCACTAAGTAGCATAGCTGATCTTACTCTTAAAACGCTTTTCCAAAATATCATAATGATGGGTAGGAGATAGTTCTGATGTCTTAGTTTTTAAATTGCTTTCAGTCTTTATGTTTGCATTTGCACTTAATTGTACAACCAAGATTGTTCTAGCAAGCTCTTCCAAAATACCATTCATGATGGACAAAACAGGCTGTAGAATTCCATAGATTAATGCATGATAACTTAGTTAGGGTACTCCGGAGTCAAATTGCATTCAATTCATGCTCTGTCATTTTGTTTTAAGTTTGATAATGACTTGTTAGTTCAGCACTGTTTTAGACTAGTGACATCTTAGTTCAGTTTTAGCCTAGCTCATTGTATTTTCATTCCACATCTAGTTGTCATCCATTGCATATTAGATTACATTAATTGTTAAACTTAAACAATACGGCCTTCATTATTTACAAAATCTCTTTTGTTCCAAATCCATAATTGACTCATAATCATAAGAATAGAAGACAGTATCATCTCAAGGCCTGAAGTACTTTTGCAACTTCTTTTCCACTTCATAAACAAAGCCTTTCCTCAAAATACTACTTTAAAAATAACTCTATAACTTTTGAATAAGGTTTAGTGATGTTAAACTAAGTTGCAAAATAGAATTAGGAGCTAGTATTAGAGTAGAAATCTTATGATGTTACCAATATTTTTCTCCAAATATGTTTCAACAAATATTTAATCATGGGTAAAATGTTGTATCATTATAAGCTGATTGTTTAATTGTTTAGTTAGGAGAATTTGTATACTTAGCTGACCATTTCTCAATTTCTTCCAAAATACCTTTAGTGAAAGAATTGGACAAGTTAAGTTTATGTTTTGATTCATTTTCTTGAAGTCATTATCAAGCTTTGTATTCTGCTTAGTCATAGTTTAGGTTTGATTCTGTTTCAGTATTTGCATTTGAATTTGTCATTTTTCATCAACCAATTAGGCTTCACTCTGTTTTTAACCAGTAGCTTCTCTCCACTAGCTTTTTAGTCATTTTTCTTGTGAACATAAAAACCATCAAAAGACCAAAAACACCATAAATCATCATAAAAGACCAAAAACATCATAAAACACTAAACACAACGCATTAGGAAACAAACAGTGCACTTCACTTCAGAAGTTTACCAACCCTGGTTGACAATTAAATGAACTCAATTTAGGAGACTAGGTTGAGCACAAACAGGGGGTCGCAGGGAAATGGGAAGGCGGTTTAGTTTGAGGTGCGGGTGGGATGTTTGCAAACTTGTGAGCGAATGCTGCGTAAGGGCAGTGTAGTGCGAGGGATGGGGAAGTGTGGTTTGCTATAGGTTGAAGCGTGGAGGCGTGGGAATGGAGGGCCAAAGGCCGTGGGGAAAACGTGAGGGTCGAGTGGAACGCTGTGTGAAGTGTATGGAGCGTAGGTTAAAAAGGAGAGCATTTTTGTGTAGGGGGTTGGGGAATCGAATGTATAGTGTTTTTGATTCATTGGTGAGATGGGTGTTGAGTTCTGCGTTGGGAGAGATCGCAGAGAGGGGGCGCAGGTTGTGTGAGGGTGTGGGTTGGAGTGATAAGGTGTGAGGGGGCAGGATGAGGTAGCGGGTTAGGGAGAGCGTCGAAGGATTATGCGCAGAAAGGAGGGCTGGTTATGTGCAAAGAGAAGGGAGAGTGATGGAGTGAAATGCAGGTGCAGTGGAATATGAAGGGTGGTATATGCAGCGTGTAGGGCGAATGGTGTAGAGGAGGGCCGAGAGGCCGTTTTTTTTTTTTTAATCTGGAATGGCAGAATTTTAATAACTACAGAATTTGCAGGTATGTGCAAGGGGTACAGTTTGCAGAATTTCAGGGTCTGCAGAACTGCAATAGAATCTTCAGAATGTGCAAAAATCAGAGCTATGGAGAAGGTGCAGAGATAAGTTAAAAAAAAAAATGCAGAATTACAGTACAACAATTTAATGCAGCAGCAGAAACTATCATAAAAACTGACTGAGAAAAGGAATGAGGGAGTTACACCATAGGCAAAAATTCCAATAGTGGGACTGGCTCTGATACCATGTCAAACCAGGAGGTAACTCCGCAAATCAGATTGTGTATTAGCTGAAGAATGTACATGCATTTATACATGGAGGTGAGGCTATTGAGATTCATCTCCCAATGACTCTTGGCCTTCCTTATTTCCTAATATTATTTATTATACAATATTACATATCCACACCCAACCCATAGGATTAGGTGTCAACAGATTTTATGATAAGCTTGATCAATATGAATAATTAAAATAACTTTATGAAACATACATATAACTTAACCATACTATAACTTTCATAATCTGTTATCATAATAATTTCACAACTTTACCTTAGCCTTTCCTTTGATTTTTGTGGTTTTAATATGATTTTTCTTCCTTTGAAAATCATTGATCCTTCAGTCATCATAATCCCTTTGATTTTTCTTGTTGACATAGGTGTGCAGGATCAATTTGCTGCTGAACAAGTGGTTGCTGGATAGTTGCCTGTAGGATATCTGGCTGGCTACAGAATGTCTGCATGCAGAATTTCTGGCTACAGAATATACCAGTAGAAGCTTTGAAATATGGAATGAAATGATTTGAAACATGGACAGAATGTAGTATGAAATGAAATAAAATGGATCATGAAATATGGTGGAATGAAGCATGAGTGAAGTGAAATATAATAAAATAAAATGGATCATAAATGTAAAGTGGAATGAAATATGAAAAGTGGCCTGCAACTTATGATTTGTAATACTCAATTGCATAAAGAGATCAAATTTAAAAATCTAAGATGAAAATGAGGTGGACCATGGAATGGAGTGAATGGAGTGAATGAAATATGAATGAAGTGAGCATGATGGAGTGAAATGGATCATAAGTGGAATATGATATATAAAATGAGTCTGCACTTATGATTTTGTGATAGCTGCTTTGTAGGAAAAGAACAAATTTGAAAAGCTAAAGTGTCAAAAGAATTCTGATTTTCACTTTATCTTTTCTATATAAACATGCTAATCAGTGATTAATTTTCATGTTTATACTTCTTCTTTTTTTCATGCATTTGAATTCAGAAAATTCAATTAAGTTGATGAAGAAGAAGGATTCTTCTTCATTAACTTCACATCATTTTTTCCCGAAATCTTCTGGCAAATTCTTTTTCTTGAAAGTGGCTTATGATACAATTTCTTCAATCTATGACCATTTACAAGAAAAGTGACCTTTCTTTCATCTATCGTTATGATTTTTATTGCTCCATTGTAAAAAAATTTCACTATTTCATATGGCCCAAGCCAATGTGTTTGGAATTTATCTTGAAAATATTTGAAATTTGAATCAAACAAGAGGGCCCAATCACCTTCTTTGAATTTATTTTCCTTAATGTAATTATCATGCCATCTAGTCCTTTGCTGCTGGACTATATTTTTTCTCTAGACTGCATCCTGTCTGATCTCATCCAATTCATTAATCTGCTCCAACCTATGCTTTTGCGCTTCTGCTAGATCAAGTCCTAGCTGGACTACCATTTTAAAAGTTTGAATCTGAAACTCTATGGGAAACAAGACTTGTTTTCCATAAACAAGTTCATAAGGATTATGACCTGTTGTGCTTCTCCATGTAGTTCTATAGGCCCACAAGGCTTCAGGAAGCTTTTCTGCCCAATATCTTCTATGTAAATGAACAGTCTTTGTTAGGATCCCTTCAATGACCTTATTAGTAGATTCCACTTGACCATTTTCTTGTGGATGATAGGGAGTAGATTTTCCGTGTCTCCGTACCAGACTTCATCATTTGCTCCACTAGCCTCGATGTACCGATTTCGGATATGTGTGAAGACCACCCTTCTTGGGACACCAAAACGAGTAAAAATATCCTCAAAAATAAAATTAACTATAGATAATTTAGTAGCAGAAAGTAATGGCTTGGCCTCTACCCATTTGGTAACATAATCAGTGAAAACTAATATATATTTCTTTTGTCTTGATGGAATACTAATAGGTCCTACAAAATCTAAAGCCCATTTCTCAAAAGGTTCAATATGTACCTGAGGCTGCAATGGCATATCACCTGAAGGAGAAGGTTTCCCTACCCTTTGGCAATTGTCACACCTTTTGACATACTCTTTAGCATCATTAAAAAGGGATGGCCAATAGTATCCTAAATGAAGGACCTTATAAGCTATCCTTTTATCAGCAAAGTTTCCGCCACAAGGTTCATCATGACATGCCTTGAGGATCTTAGGCATCTCATCTTCCCGAACACATCTCCTAATGACAAAATCTGGACCTATTTTGTATAACTCATTAGCAACCCATGAATATTTTTCACTGTCATAAATGATCTTTCTTTTGTCTCTTGCATTCATTATTGAAGGAAGTTTCCCTGAAACTAAATAATTAGCAATGTTAGCAAACTAAGGGGTTTGAGTAAAAATTGTAAAAATATATTCATCGGGGAATTGATCTTCAACTGGAGTATTGTCTTTGATGTTTTGGAGTCTAGATAGGAAATCAGCTACTGTGTTTTGTTTCCCAGACCTATCTAGAATGGTAATTTTGAATTCCTGTAAAAGCAATAACCATCTTATGACTCTGCCATTAGTAATTAATTTTTTCATTAGATATTTAATTTCCGAGTGATCTGTGTGAACAAAAGTTTCATAGCCTGTTATATAGTGTCTAAATTTATTTATGGCATGAAAAAAAGCTAAGAACTATTTTTCAGTTACAGTATAATTTAACTCTGAAGGAGTCAAATTTTTACTTGTATAGTAGATGGCATAAAGAATCAGGTCTTCTTGTCCCAATACTACTCCTAAAGCTGTATCTGAGGCATCTGTTGAAATATGAAAAGGTAACTTCCAATTAGGTCCCCTTAAAATAAGTGCTTCAGAGATTTTTGTTTTCAGGGTCTCAAAGGCTAACTGGCAATCAGGATTCCACTTGAATTCACAGTCCTTGGTAAGTAATTTGAAAAGTGGAGATGCTATCTTGGTGAAGTTTTCTATAAACCTCGTTCCGATCTCCGTAAATCCTAGAAAACCCCTAACATCTTTTTGACAACTTGGAATAGATAAGTTAGAGATGACTTCAACTTTTGACTCATCAACTCTAATCCCATCCCCTGAAATGTGATGTCCTAAAACAATTCCTTCAGTAAACATCATAAAACACTTCTCATGACTAAGTGAAAGATTTTCTTCTTTACATCTTTTTAAAACTTTTTCCAAGTTTTCTAAGGCTTCTTCAAATGTGTTTCCATAAACTGTGAAATCATCCATATATACCTCTACACAATCATGTATTAGATCCGAAAAGATTCCTAGTACTGCCCTTTGAAATGTTGCAGGTGCATTGCATAGTCCAAATGGAAATACTCGGTAAGCATAGGTACCCCAAGGACAGGTAAATGTGGTTTTGTCTTGATCTTCCAGTGCTACTTGGATTTGATTATAACCACTAAACCCATCTAAAAATGAGAAGTACTTTTTGCCAGCTAATGTATCTAACACCCGATCTATGAAAGGTAAGGGAAAATGATCTTTAAGAGTAGCTTTGTTTAATTCCCGGTAGTCAATACATACCCTCCATTTACCATTTTTCTTTGGCACAATTACCAAAGGAGAAACCCACTGAATATTTGAAATGGGATAGATAAAGTTGACATTTAACAATTTCTGCAATTCTTCTTTAACAATATCCCTAAGATTTGGATTCATCCGTCTCTGAGGTTGTCTGATTGGTTTACAATTTTCCTCTATGTAGATGTGATGAGTGCAAGTCTTAGGGCTTATCCCTTTCATATCAGTGTACTCCCATGCATATGCAAAAGAATGTCTCTGTAATATCTTGACTAGCTTTTCTTGTTGAGATTTCTCTAGGTTATTGTTTATGTTTAAAGTTTTACCTGGAAATATCTCAATTGTAGAGCTGCCAAATTTATCCATGGAGTAAAGAGACATCTGTCTTGATGATAAAAACTCAATGTTGGATTCTTCTTGAAATTTTTCATGTTTTTATTCCAAAGAGGATTCAAAATTTTCTAAGGTATTTAGAATCTGGCTATCTTCACTCATTTTTGAAATTTTGAAGAGAGGTTGTATGTCTTCTTCATCCTCAATCCATTGAGTATCATCTAATTTTGTAATTGTTTTTCTGGAGGATACAAGGTAAATTTCTTGGTTGAACTACCATCAGAGATGTACATATCACCGGATCTATAGCTAATGAAAGCATCAGTTGTAGCTAACCAAGGTCTTCCTAATATAATAGGATGCCCTCCTAGATTATTCTTAGGAGTTAGGATCATAAAATCCACAGGATACTCCCAAGAATCTAGGGACACTGGAATGTCTTCTATTACCCCATCAAGTTTGATCACAGATCTGTCTGCTAATTGTAATAATGTGGGTGTAAAAAGAAGATTAGGAAGCTTTAGTTTATCCATGATTTGTCTACTCATGATATTGATTGTTGCTCCTAAATCAATAAGTGTGTTTTGGATCTCAGTTCCATTGATGTGTATTTTAACAACTGGATTTCCTGGGTCTAGATACTTTGGAATGGCAATCTTACCCATCATGATGTCTGCTATTTTTCCTGCCAGTTGAATTTTCTTTGTCTCTTTGATTCTTTTTCCTTTTTTTTTCATGCTCAACTCCTTTATTGTTTTTGCTAAAATTGGAATTTCCTTGATAGCTTGTAATAATGGGATCTTAATACAAACATTTCTCAGCTCATCTAGGAAATCATAATTAGGCACCATAATTTGTTTTTCTACTCCCCTATCAATTTGTAATCTTTCTGGAAAGGGAGGTGTAGAGATGGATGTTGATGGCTGCTCTAATATAGGAGTTGAAATTATTGGCTCTTTTTGTTTTAATTTTTCAATATTCGGGTCTTGACAAGATATGTCTTCTTCAAGACTTTTATTCACCCGTAGAGAATCTTCCTTAGAGTTGTTTTGTTCTTGTATGATTACAGAAGGTTTCTTATTTTCAAGTATTCTTCCAGACCTAAGTTGAACATCATTAAGGTCTAAAGGAGTGATCAAATAGGTTGGAAACTATTGGCCTTCTATCATGTATGTGTTCTGAGGATTCTTATTGTTGGGGTTTGGTATGGGTTGGGCAGGCAACTGATTTGTTTTCTGAGGAAATGGTAATGGAAGTGGTGAATTTTGATGTTGTGGATTTTGAGGATTCTGTTGAGGGTTTTGTTGAAGATTTTGTTGAGGAGGGAAATGTGGATATGGTGGATAGGATGGTGGATATTGATAGTAATGAGAGTATCTTCCATAGGGATTTTGTGCTCCTTGTGCCCAAGTTTGAGATTGATTTTGGAATTGGGGCCAAGGTTGCTGCCAAGAATTCCAATTTGGTGGGGGTTGATTATACAGCTGATCATGGAATCCTTATGTTTAAGGTCCTTGCCAAGGCCTCCTAGAGACAAAATTGAGAGATTCTGTGGAATTTGTGGGGGTTTCTTCTTGAAAGATAGCTTTAAGACCAGGAAGTGAAGGACAACTCTTGGTCTCATGTTTTTCTGAATAAATTACACAAGTCTCTACTAATTTTGCATCCAAAGGGCACTCTCTCAGGACATGCTTCTTTCTACATTTGGGACAAAATATTTCTAAGGAATCAGATTCAACTTTTTTCTTGCTTTGTAATTTAAGGGTGTCTGGAGACCCCAGCACCAAGGAAGTAAATGCAGAAGCCTTCAGAAGTTGGTATGGCCTAATGGTAGATGTTGTAATGAGCCAACAAAGGATCCCCAGAAACCTGCTAGACGGATATAGTGAGCAAGTCTGGTTTGGGGTCACGCACAAACACACGTTCCTCAGACCCACTTGTGTACCGGAGGCAACATTCCAGATGAGGCCACTGAAATTCCAAATTGATGAAGCAGCTTTCCATACAGAAGTTTGTTCTTGGCCGGGGGTTTCGATGGAAGTCAGAAACGGGGTGTACATGTACATCTTTGACGGGATGCTACCACACCAGTTGCCAAGAGAAATGGTAGAGGAGGTAGCAAACAAGGTGTCAAACCTGCAACTCCTCCTAATCATTCAGCAATTGAATACGAAGGTACGAAGCTTTAACGAAGTAGTTCAGGCGATATCAAGTAGTGCCACTCCATTCCCAGTTTTTTAAGAATTCCAAGTCTCTTAGTCGACCCCGCTTCCAAACATGACCTCCATCCCCACACCCATTCCAAATGTATTTTTCAGTTCACCAACCCCAACAACCACACCGCTGGCAGGAAAGTGTAGGTCTACGAAACCCATAGTGGCACCCAAGGCCAAGAGGGCCAAAGTTGTAGAATCAAGTCCAGTGGTCGACCTCATAGGGGAGGATCCACCCTGGCAACTGAGCACAGGGTTACTAATCCAAGAAGAGCCAATAGTTGAGACAGGGGAAGTGAGCGAGTTTCCACCCCACAACCCCATTAACCCCTTCGATTTTCTGAACATCCGTATATCGCCACCTCGTACCGATTCATTACCACCTACCACCTCATCCGCACCATCCACCTCATCTTCCACCGTATCTGATCCAGTTATCAGGAGACTACTCAATGGGGACCACGACATGGAGGTTAACTCAGGTAAGGAAGTGGTACCCCCAGCCAACCCCACCGTGGACCCCCAAACTACTTTTACCAACCTAATAACTCAGATGGAATAGATAGTTGAAGACACAGTTGGGCCACTCCCTGAGCCTACTCTGCTCCAACAGCCCAACCAAGCAGATCAAGTGGAGTGACTAGACCTGAACATGGTAGACTCTGCACCCCAGCAAACTCTGCCGCAATCACCTCCAGACCAGTCAGCAAGATTGGTTGCCAGTGAGCAATCACTTCAGGAGCGATGGCCAGATCAGGTACCTCAGGTGCCGAGAGCATGGAGACGTGGGGGACAGCTCAGCTGTACCATTTCATCCAAAGAGCAGCACAATAGGTCGAGAGGCTCCACTAAGATCTATAGCAGAAATGTGAGTAACAACAGCAGCAGATAATCACACTTACTGAACAGCGTGAGTAGCTCACAATGGAAATGGGGCAGCTACAGAACCAGCTGGACACAGTGGTCAGGGTTTTTAGGGAAGTATGGCCTGCAGTGACGGCCCACTATAGTCAGATACCAACTGATGTGCAAGAAACAACAGTAGTAGAGCGGGAAATCCACCTCAGGGTGGAATACTCAAACCTCCACCATGAGAATACAGAACTCAAGGCGGCATTGGCAGCACAACCTGTGTTTCCCGACCCATCAGTTATGTACATAGCACAAATCTCAAAGAAACAGGGCCAAGTAACAAAGGTGTAGGAAGTCCTCAATACTGCAGCGAGAGATGCCTACGACCTCCTGAAAGGTCTGCAGGAATGCTCAATGGCCCTCATAGTGAAGACACAGCCGATTTCAACCTAGCTGCAACAAATCTCTAAGGAAATACAGGAAGCCATGGACCCAAGCACTTGGCCTCTGAGGCCAGTAGCCAGATCAACACAGTATTTGGCACCATAGCAGCAATCATCAGGGAGGAAGTTGTCACAAAAATCACAGCTGAGATTGACATGTTGCTGCAAGGGTGGCAACAAGTCGTGGCAACTTTCCAAGAGCTTAAAGCTTCAGCTCTGACCAAGGTCCCAGAGTTGGGGCGCTTGTTTGGACAACAAGGAGAAGGCGTGCAACTAGAACAGGGCACAGGGTCAGACGGCCCCATGGAAGTGGAGACGGCTCAGGAAATTTGACTCGAGACAAGTCAAAAGGATGTGGTCGGGGCCTGTTAGGGCCCTTGTTTTGGAGATCAGAAGATTTTGAGTGGTGGCGAGAACGTGGCGAAAAGAAACCTCGGTAGGAATAGAGGTGTCAAGGTTGTGGAGGAGCAGAGGACAAGTGTCACGATGGTTGCGGGAGCAAGCATAGATGGCGAAAGGGTGCAGAAGGAAACAAGCAGTGAACTCCCGGTGAACGGAAAGAAACGAAAGACAGCTGAGAAGGAAATGGGGAGGAACTGTCAGTCGCGCGAGTGGTAGAATAAATAAGCAACAAGACAACGGAGTAAGGGGTTGGTATAGATGGGAATAGGCAATGGGGAGCCACAGGAGAGCTCTATTGGGTTGCCCTATTCTCCTCTCTTCTGGATTATGGTAGTTTCTCTCTGTCCCGCGGGATGTGTTGTATTTTGTTATGTTCTATGCTCTTCTATAGCAGAGTTATGTAATAGGTTTCCTCTGACGGCTGATGACTAATATATCCAAGATGGTTTCTATGCTATGTGATGCTGAGTATGAATGAGTTTCGCTATTAGCCATGTTTAAAATTTTGTTTATCATTGGTTTAACTATTTCTTGGAAGAATGTATGTTACGGAATGTTATGTAATGACTATTTAATTCCTAATTTTAGCATTGGTTCACCCATTTGGACATTGGGGAAATGATACCGATCTACCCAATCACAGTAGGGTCATGGTACGCCTCAGGTGAGACTCTCTACCCTTCAGAGCAGAGTGGAAATTCCGGCGTGAATCTAGAATATGGCGAAAAACCTTGTTGGCCCTTAGCCCTGAACTCGGGTCTTCTCTGCGAGACCTGCTTTCTTGCCAACACCCATGGTCATATATCTAGACACAGCTTGTATAATTAGGTCTCTTAGGAGTGATATCAATGTCCTTTTCTTCACCGAATCTCTAAAGCCATGTTGGTTTTTAGGTGCAATTAAGATAAGCACAATTTTTTGCAAGATAATTACTTCCAATGATACAAGTTATATTCTTAGGACATTTAAATTAGAAATAAATTACACCTTCGAATGCTTTAACCATAAATATCGTAGGGAAGTAGAGGTCACAATAAAATAAAAATGCACAAGAGACACAAAATTTACCCTGGAAAAACCCCAAACTAGGGGAAAAACCAAACTACCTTTTCTTAGGAGAAATTGTCCAATTCAATCAATTTTGTACATATGATTTTCTAGTAAAAATTGTTCCATTGACCAAACTAAATTCCAAGTCAAACCAATCAAAGGAGAGAGAAAAATTAAAGCTTATGCTTACAATTAAAATTTAGTCAAGGAGGTTGAAATTCGACCTGCTTCTACTACTAGTCAACTATGGTCAAAGGGGCCAAATTTTGGCACTATTGCTCGAAAAAAAATTGGTCAAATAGGATTGTTTGACCCGAAATCAAAGAGAGTGAACACAGAATGTCAACACCCAGAAAATCAACCCAAAAATTCAGTGAATTTCTTAAGTCAAATATTCTATAATATTTTCTCCAAAGGACAATAAATGATTTGGTCAACACAACCCAAAAATAGTCAAAGTCAATGCTGGTAAAAAATCATTGGTCAAAGTTAAGGTTTGTTGATCAAACTTCAAATTTCTTCCTCCTTCACACATGCAAACACAAGATCAAATTTACTTGAGAGAAGTCGAGTTTTTTATGCCAAATGTGGAGGTCTATTTGTCAATTTATATGTGTATTATCAAGTGGGTTTTGACCAAGGGTCAAACCTCTTCTCTTGGTGTGGCCGACTTGTCTAGTTTGGAGCCTACATGAAGAATAAAATGTCCATTTAATTCCTTTTTTAGGTGCTACATTGACAAACATATATACCAATGCAACAATGATATGGTACAAATAATGCCATTGGAAAATTCATTTCTGTCTATGGAATGAAATTGTTACCCCTTATGTAAATAGGGGCACATACAAATTTTGCTAACATATTTTACCATCATTGTAAGCCCAAGGTCACAAGTCAAAAGCCTTGTAACAAACATGCCATATATTAAGTGTCCTAGACTTGTTTGGTCGAACCAAGGCCAATATCTTGGGTTCATTTCTATTTTATTTCATCCAAGATAGGATTGGTGGTAATTGGAGGGGATTACTTGAGGATTCATGCTTTTAGGGAAGCCTGGTTTTGTAGGGTTGATCACTAGTGTATGGGTCAACCCAACCCATTTCAAGTTGTTGATTTCGCAAGTATCCCATAAACTAGTAATTAATTCTTATGATTTCTCCTTAGGTTAATTATTTCATGCATTATTATTTATCTTAAGAAAATTACATAGAGGATATCAATAGTAGAACAAAAATGGCAATAAGATCATAAAGATACATCTACACAAGAACACAAACATTTACCTTGAGAAAACCCACACGAGGGAAAAACAAAACAACCTTTTCCTTAGAGAAATTATTCATTTCAACAAGAGACCCACCTAGATCATCTTCTCATTAAGAATGCTTAGTCAAACCTGGTCCACTGCCTCCTATTCAAGTCATAAGTCAACCCAACAATATTGATATGATATGCTTCCTTTCCTCATAGGTTTGGTCCTGGACCATCTCAATAATTTGGTCATGCATCCTTTTATACCTAAGAAAATTTTGGTCCTTCTGATCCACACATGTGAGGACTGCAACAGGGAGAAGATCACATGTGTATGAGAGAGAGAGCTTCGTCTTTGGGCTAACTTTGTCCTTCTTTCGTCCTTCATTCCTTCGCTATATGAAGATAAGAATATAAATAGATAGATATCCAAATTGCACCTTGGAGTAGTAGTTTGAATGCTTTATATGGTAATTTTGTTGGCTTAATTGGTTCCTATTAGATTGGGTTTGACTTGACTAGGAGGAGGGCTAACTTGGCTTCTTTAGAGAAAAAAGTTAATTTTCAAAAAATAAAATTTTCCTCTTTTAGAAAGGACATGAATAATATGCCTTAGAAACATGCTTTATGAATACATCAATGACTAAAATAATAATTATTAATACCAACCATAGCTTCAAAATTCAAAAATCGCTATTAGCTAGGGAGCTATTCATAATGACTATCTATATGCTCTCTTGTTGACAAATTTATCTATCAAAAGGTTATAACAAATCCAATTACCATAATTGGGTTAAAAATTATGACACATGGTAAAATACGTTATGATAGTCTCATCACAATTGTGACATAGGTAAATCGATAACATCAACAATTTACAATAATCTAGTCAAAAATTGTGACGCATGGAAAATCAATAACATCAAAAAGTTACCATAATTTGGGTCTTTACCTCAGACCTATGGCATGCCCTCACCATAATCCTGGTCGGTACTTCAGACACATGTTACATCATTTAGAATCAACTAGTCACCATAATTATGGTCGATACCTTACAAATGGTATCCAGACTAGTCTTAGTTCACCATCATTCAGGTGAATATTTGACACATGGTGAATATCCAAAGGAAACACTCTAAATGAGTAATTCGGGGCCATATTCTAAATTAACCTCATGCTCCAAGACCATTCTTCCTCATTCAGGTCAACATACTAGACACAAGAAGAATGATTGTCCTCTGTCGAACCATTCTCCCTAATTCGGGTCAATATACTTGACATGGGAAGAATGTCAGTCCATGATGCTATCTCATCAACATGCCCTGTCATTAAGAGATTCATTCTCAAAAATTCCATGCTTGTCCCTAACGTATACAAACCTTGCCCTAGGACAAAGTATTTTACAATAATTTGCTTAACTATAGAGTAATACTAGAGCCATTATGCTTCCTTCTGTACTATGTCTTGGTACTAAATCTCACTGTGCTCTGACCTGTCATCATGGTTGTCACTTGCACTTAATCAAGACAATCTTGAAAGTAGCCTATAAAGCCAAATTTCTTCTCAAATTACTAATCCAACTGCAATATATTTAGCTTGTGTAATAGTGAGTGCGACAAATGTCTTCTTCATGCTCATCCAAGAAATTATAAAAAATCCAAAACTAAAGCATTATCTTGATAAACTCTTTCTATCTTCGGCACTCTCTTCCCAATCTGAATCTACAACTATAATTCACTGTTTGAGATAAATCTCAAATAATAACTGACTTTTCCATGACCAGTTGTACCATGTTGGTACTCCAACCCATGTTGAGCAACATGCCTTGACTCATAAAACTTATTGTCTTCCTTTCATTGGGTTTATTACCATGCCTATTTTCTTGTAACCCTAACTTGGTTCTCCATCTCACATTGAAACATATCATTTTTTGGTAATTATGGTTACTCCCTCTACGATTGTTGCTTTCTAGCATATTACCTATCAAGCTTGAAAATTTCAATGGCAGTCCATTATCCGGAATTCAGAGTTCAACCCCCTATGAAGCTAAAAAAAAAAGGGTCTTTGACTGCTTCCTCTATTACATAAGTAATTATTTATGCCATAGCTGCTCCCTCTGACACACACATCCTTCTACTTCTATCATAGACAAATCAAATAGGATCAACGAAGACTCATCTACATATTCATCAATCCAAGAATATCAAGCCCAACTTGTCTGCTTGTGATCATACAAATCCTTCTTCAATCATGATATTTCTTCTAATGTACATGAAATCCTTGGGGTAGCTCTATGCAAACTTCTTCATCTTCAATTATTTCATTGAGAAAAACGATCTCTACATACACTTGGTGAAATTTTAAAGCAATGATAATAATTTTAATAGAAGTGTACCTTATAGTTGGAGCAAACGTCTTGTCATGATCCTCTCCCTCTTTCTGGGAGAACCTTCTATTATCAATTCTCACTTTATACTTATCTATCCTATCAACCACTACATGCTAAACCATTGACTTCTCTTTGGCACAATAAAGGTATAATTCAAACTTGATGATATTACGTCTCTCTCTGAACTTGGATCTCACTGTAGTAAAATATCTCTCAATACAAATCATGTTTCTGGGAAATTCCTCTTGATTTTATTCGTTCTTCCACTTCTTTCATCTCCTTTCCAGAGCCTTGGTAGTGTTTACTATGTACTCGCAATCCTCACTAGGCAGCCATGGAAAAACAATTACAACCAAGCATAGGATCCAAAGACAATATAATAGCTAACAACAACAATAGTAATAATCAAACAAGAGAGATATAAAATACTTATCTTTTGATGATTATATGGATTATTAGTTTCCTCTTGATCTTAACTTCCTTGCATCCATATTGTGACTTTATTAACCTCATCCATATCTTCATAATGATGTGACTCCTTCCTTGCATGAGACAGCGTTTATACTTTCAATGTAATTGTTGATCTAAACCCAATCCTAGGGTTTTGTCCATAAACTCTAGAGATTTCTTATTCAATCCATTTTTTCCTAATACGGTTTAGAAACCCTAGATATCCATATGTATAAAACCCTAAAGTTTTTCATATCCTAGACTTTCAATCTTCCAAGCCCTAGTTTTTCAAATATCCCTTTTTCACCTATGTAAAGTCAAATAGATTTTGTCATATTCCAAAATCCATACAATCCCCATGCTATAACAAACAATTAAGAGTATTATAGACAATATCAAGGATCCGACAACACACATGGTTACTATTTGAATACTCTCAGATAAAAATTGATTATTATCCTTTCAAACCAAGTTGCATGGCAGTGATAAAGATAAGAGGTTTTGCAAATGACTTGTTTTTCTTTGGTCTCCAATCTTAAAGAGGAACTCATCCTCTACTTTTTTTAAGTTGTGAGCTCAAAAATTTCACACACTCTTTAGCAGTCCTTTTCGTAACAATAGAAATATCAGTAACAACTTATCTTTTCATGTACAAAATATTTGAGACCATAAGATATTCATGTCTACTTGATTCTTTCTAAATCAAGTAACACAACTTCTTTGAGCGTTAAAATATTCGAAATGTATTATCTTTCCATGACACTTAAAACATGTGTATTAAGGATGCATTCTTCCTTAATAATAAACTTTAAGGAATTTTCTTCAAATTTGATAACCAATAACTTCTTGCAAATTATTTTCTTAACTTCCTTTTCAGGATATCCTTTGCATATTACATATATAATATATTCTTATATTTTTTATCTTGCACAAGTCTATACAAAAATCTAATTCAATTCGACTTCAGGATGCCAAACATTTTCTGCACAATTGCATTTGATTCACCCTTCTTATTCTTCCTTTTAAACTTATCAACCTTGAACCATATAGTAAGGAAGTCATTATATCTCAGTATGACTTATATGTTAGCAAATTTTCAATCTCTAGAAAATACCTTTCTTTTACACATATCCTTTAGGTCTTCTAGGGTTAGCTACTTGTAAAATTTTTTGTTGTAGTCATACAAACCATAATAGATTAATGAATAATACCCCTTTTTTTGACCCATATTATGTAAATAAAATATGATGTTTCAGTAGATTCCATAGAGATATTTACTCTATTGACCGAGGCAAGCAGAGAAGGTCCTTTATAGGAAATACTCTAAACCTATCGCTACTCATCCCTTTTGAATGAAATTTTAAGATAGACTCAAACAAGTTCAACTAAATTGTCTTTGATTTGTGAGTAGGGAAGCAATAATTTGGCATAGTCTTATCTTACATTTGTATTCTAAAATGTGAGGGATAATATTTATTATTTTTAATCTTATAAATTTTACCCAAAAAATATTTTTTCCTTGACCAAAATCACTGAGAGGACAAATAAATACCATGTAATGCAAGCAAACTTCAGTAGATTTCTTGAAATACACCTTCGCCTAATTTGACATTGACTGATGCAATTTCGGATTACTCTAGATCATCTTTCGATATTCCTCAGTCTTGGTACCTTTATTTTGAATTATTTTTGGCCTTGTAGCAAACCAAATAATCTCGACTTATGAGAAGTCATATTTATTTGCAATGGTCATTAGCAACTTCTATTTGTACTTGTTTGTAAAAAAAAAAATCTTTCTAGCTCTAAAATATTCAAAATTTAGGTTTTTATATTTGATCTCAAAGCATAACACAATGGAGATTTTTTTTTATATAGATTACTCCAATGGGAATAACACAATGACGTCAAAAATGTATTCAATGTGTTGGAAATATCAGAGGGGGGTGAATCAATAATTATCTTCAAATAGTATTTTTAACTTCACAAAGAATTAATTATCATTAACATTAGATCAACATAAATCAACATAACATGAACAATAAAAACATCACACAAACATCAAGACAATAGATAATATATTTTAGGTGGAAACCCTTCCAGGAGAAAAACCATTAAACATTTCTTAATTTTTGTCTTCAAAACATATACATAAATATTCCCATATCCAACTAAAGGCGGCCCAAACCACTTGTTTTATAATCTCCAACTTGAAGGATGCTCCAATTTACTGGTTTACCAACTATAATTGGATGGATGATCAAACACCCTGATTTATAGTCTCCAACCTGAAGGATGCTCCAACACCCTATTTACCAGCAACAATTGGAAGGAAGCTCCAACACCCTATGTAGGTTCCAACCCATACTAGCACCACCCTACCACCCTAATAAGCCGACAAACCATGTTTCACAATTTTTAGACTGGATCCACCTGTGCTAAAAGAAAATACAAAGAAATTGCTATACACTCCATGTCAATCAATTCTTCCTCTTCTCAATCTTCATATCAAATCCTGATATTAGTCAAATATGCTTCTGCACCAAACATAAAATTATATCAATTTATTGCTCAACATCTATGCAATAATGTAATATTAGTCCATCATCAAATATTCTTTGGCTTGGCATACAATATCTACCCAAACTAAAACTATCACAAACAAATTAGTCTTTTCTAAACGTCAATATTAAAACCACGTAACTGCCTCTGCTTCCTATGTCATAAATATTTCTCATTAGAAAGGTATAATAACATAAAACCTAGTATCACTGCATACATATCTGATGCAACCCTAGAAACTCATTATGCTATGTCCCATCATACACAAAACAACAACTATGACTTCAAAAATAGTATCATAAATGCCTCCATATATCCTCAATCAACTCATCAATGAGATTAGACCTTAGTTTCATACACAATAATTTGACTTTCATGATAGTACTGTATAAGAATCACTCATTCAACACATGAGTGCTGACAAACCCTAGAAACATAACATCAATATGCTACAAGACATATGAAAATTCATAATATATATAAGCCACATCAATTTCCAAACCCTAGGCACTGTGAAACATATCATGTCATCCAAGGAATCTCTATCTTGCATACTCTGTCTCAAACTCTAGTTTACATGGCATTATGACACTACAGTGATTTTCTTCAGTCATTATATTTTCCATTGTCATTCTTGTTCAACAAAAACTCTTACTACTTCAACAATGAAAAAAAAATTACTGCCAAATTACTATATTTTTTCAACTATGAAGCCCTAATTGCCAATCCAAATTGATAATGATTCTACTGCAAAAAAATTCCTTTCTGTTGCAATATATATTACTTAGAAGTACAATAGGGACCATACTTCTTCAAAACTTCAGAATCACATACATGTACCTTGTAATCTTTATAGTAAAAATATTGTTGAAGATGATGTCTCTTAAATATATACCCAAATCTTCTCTTAAGTAGTTGAACAATGCCCTCAAATGGATGATGTTAATTCTGCAACAATGATTATAGGCCTTGATTTTTTTGTTCCTTCTCCAAATCCTAGCCAGTGATATCGAGATCTGTGCATGTAAGCAATAAAAATTGACAAAAAATTCTCTCCACACTAATGTAGCTTATTCTTCAAATTTGGTTATTGTATCTCTTATCATTGAGGTGAATACAAATCTTGAAGGGTGAAAAAGGATGCTTTATATTGTGCTCCCCAAATCAAAACAAACCCTTTTCTGTAGTAGAGGGATGATAGCCATATGAGCGCTCATTGTAACTACATAAGGCTAAAAATATTAGAAGTAGTAGGACCACATAGGATAGGTCTTAAAGATAAGCTGAGAACCTTCAAATAGTGCACCACTATTATTGCTTCAGAATTACACTTGTGACACCAACAAGACTTCAAACCATAAGCTGATTTTTCTTAGGAAAAATTCTTGAACAATTGTATCCTATCTATGAAAATTTTGCATTAAATATATGTTTGATTGTTCAGTGTATTTCCTAAAAAACTATCGAAGAGATATCAAGTTATACCAGGTTGTTATTCATCTCAGGAACTATGCTAGTTTGGTCACTTGAATGGCCTCATAACTTCAAATGCTTCATACCCATTTGAGATCTCAAGATATGCCTTTGTCACTGTCTTAAAAGGAGACTGAAGTCTCTTAAAAAAATATTAAAAGCACATGTGACATGATAATAAGAACTGTTAGAACGGATTTTGTAGTTGGAATACATCTTCAAAACAATGCAGACTATGAGAAGTCCTTTCAATGTAGAGTGTATCCCAAAGGCCCAACTATCAAACAAAACCTTTAAAATTAGGCTTGCTCATAAGATTTATCTATCCTCCACAATGCCAAATATATTACAGAACTCACTTCAATTGATGTGCGTTAAATGCATACATTAGATGAGAAATACATTTCCTTTTTATAGTTTAGGAATGAGGCAAACTAGGGGAAACTAAATGATATTTTAGAGGGAGTCCAAAATTTAAATTTAGTTTTTTGATGGAGCCAAAAGTCCCTCTTTTTATTGAATTCAACGAACCAATGATAATATTGATTTGATCCATTCATTTTTACTGGTCATTGAGGCTGACTAGTAGGCTTATTTTTAAAAATAATTTTGAAGTCGCCCACAACAACCAACATCCTTAAAAATATATTTTGAAATCTTGGAAAATAACCTTATTATTAATAATTTTTGAAAGCTTCCACAATAAACTTTTTCCATAACATTACTTGATTGCCACATCATCTCCCTTTGGGGTTTTTTCCCATAAGTTGGGGCTTGGCCTTCTTAAAGTAATCTCTTGTAAACTGTGAGGAATTACAAGGCGTGCCATATACCATTAAAATAAGCATGATGAGGAGAATTGGTTGGTGATGGTCATGGAGGAAAATTCACATATATTCATTATGTGAAAATTATTTTATTATAATTACTGGATATTATTCTCCTGACTGTTAGTAGTTTAACGTTTTATGACAATTAGCAATTGCAATCGTCCATGGGGTATTGAATAGATAGTGATCAGGCGCTCTGTTAAAGCACTCCTTGATGTGAAGTTACTGGTTCAATTCCCCTTCCCAATCAAGGTGATATATTGGACATGATGAAGTTGTAGTATTTCCAAGATTACAAAAAAAATAATTACCAATTGAAATCTTCACCATAAAAATATACAGAAAATAAAATCATGAACTAAGAAATAGATGCACACACATAAAAAATGACACTAATATTTTTGGACTGAAAAGTCCCCAGAAAAACCTCGAGGGGAAAACCAATGCAATAGATGATGGTTTATTTTAGTATGCATCAAAATACAGAATTACAAATGGATGGACAGTTACAAATCCTATGGAAATAATATGGAAAAATAAACTAGAGAATTTTTCTCCCTTCTACAATCAATTCGACCTCTCTCTAGCCTGCTCAAACCCTCTTGCTAACCACTTGTCCTACTTGGAATTCACACTTCCTGGCCTATGAAATTCATGCTTCCTAATGCTCAGTTCTAACTGAGCCATCCAATCTACCTCTACCTCTAGAAATTACTTGCTTTTCTTTCTGGGTGATCTCCCAACATTTAGCAACTGAAACGACCCTCTTTATGGCAATCCCACTGGGTTTTTTGGCTGCTTGCACTGGCTACTCAGCCTCCCTACAAAATAATTTTTGTCCCCCTTTTCCTACCTCTAAGGCACTGGAAAATTGCTAGGAACTCTTCAGAATTCTCTTATGTTATGTTGCTCCCTCAATCATTGATGTTCAATATCTAGCTCAAACTTCTCTCTTGTTGAGTCATGACAACTAGGTAGATCGATTTACCAAGGTTACCTGCTCCCCTCTTATCTTTCTCCATATCATTGAATTTCTCTTATAATATCTCATTGGAGCTTCAATGACCATGATTAGATACTCATCGATGAAAAATATCATCTTATACTTGATCCAAGTCTTTCTCTAGAAATATCTAGAGCATAAGTCGATATCCTTAATTAATTCCGTTTAATTAATTATTTTTCCTCAATTAGACTCAAGAAATATTTAGATAATGGCTAATTAATTTAATTAAGGTGTTTCACAAGCTTATCTCGTGAAACATTTTTTTGGTTTTGGAGATATTGTGTTCCTTAGATTCTTAGACACAAATCAATACTGGAAGACTTGTGTGATGCTACCAAATAAATCTAAAACTAGCACTCCCTATAAACAAGGAAGGTGTTATCTCCTCCAACATCTATCCTCTATAGTCAAACCACTTTGTTGGTGTCTAACATCTGTAACAGATTTTCATTTTCCACCAACATACTACACATACTCTGATTCACCTGCTAATCCTGTAGTTGAACCACTTTGCATTTGAGTTGTTTTTGACACTGCACTGTGCCTATTATGCAACCAGATCAAAAAACAAAAGAAAATATAGATCAACAACTTCAAAATCAGCCTCTTTGAGGGGGAAACCTCCTTTACATCACATAAATGAAAACATATTGGATGATAGAAATAACATGACCTCCTTGGTATATATAGGAGTCTAAGGGGTCATAATATAATCAAGGCCTACATAACAATATAATGTAAGGGAACAATAATAAAAATAGTGTGCTTCTATAGGGAACAATAATAACATTATGGGGGCTACATGGGCATAACAACAATAATAAGGGGGCTACACTAACATTAAAAATAAGGAGGATATTGTTATGAAACCAGCTCCAAAAAAAGAATAAAAGAGAGATAAACGCCTTAGAAACGAGTCACTTTGAGGGGGAAACCTCATTTACATTACATAAATGAACAATTCTTTGATGATTCAAATGAAAAAGCCCCCTTTCTATATATAGGATTCCATGGGGTCACAATATAATCCTAGCTGACCTAAAAATAATAATGTAATGACACAACAATAACAATAGTGGGG
Source organism: Pinus albicaulis (assembly GCA_034641835.2). Classification (NCBI taxonomy): domain Eukaryota; kingdom Viridiplantae; phylum Streptophyta; class Pinopsida; order Pinales; family Pinaceae; genus Pinus; species Pinus albicaulis. The sequence goes on from CM076582.1 coordinate 732,973,526, forward strand.
TTTTATGGGGCACAATAATAACCATATGGGGACTACAGGGGTATAAAAATAACAATAAGGGGGCTACATTAACACAATAGGGACTACGCTAGTAATATAGGGCCAAATTACTATGGTCCTTAAAAGGTGTTGCAAAATATTGGTACCGTGGCATACAAATTGGAGCTTCCTGCTTCTTCTCTAGTGCACCCAGTTTTCCATGTTTCATGCTTAAATAAGGTTATAGGTGACAAATTTATAGTTCAAACAATATTGCCAGAACTTGATGAGGAAGGAAAAATTGATACACTAGTATTATAAATACCTAACATGCCCCTCTCCTTCAAAAAAATGTTTTCCCCAATGATTGAGTAGTTTTGGATGCTTCTTTATAAAATTATCATCCTCCCATGTGGAATTTTCAACGAGTAAGTTCTTCCACTTAATGAGATACTTTGAAATTGAATGATTCCTTAGCTATTGGGTTTCTGTTTCCATGAATTCTTTAGGATCCAATATGACTTTTCCTTCTTCATCAAGTTCTGGAAATATTGTTTGAACTGTGAGCTTGTCACAAATAACTTTCTTTAAGCATGCAACCTAGAAAATTGGTTGTACTTGGGAAGATGTAGGCAACTCCAATTTATATGCCATAGTACCAGTATTTTTAAACACCTTGTAAGGACCTTAGTACTTCGGTGATTATTTATTATCGTTCTTAGCTTACTTGAGGGACATTTTTTCACTATCTCAGTTTTCCCATCAAATTGAGGATGATAAAATGAGATATGAGCTAATTGAATACCAACACAAGAAAATAATTATGTCCAAAAATTTCCAGTGAAAATGGGATCTCTGTCACTTACAATAATTTTTGGGTTTCTATGTAGCTTTTAAATTGTTTCCATAAATGCAGTAGCAACTGTACTCACTTTAAAATGATGAGATAATATACAAAAATGTGCATACTTGGTAAGTTTATCAATTACCACCATGATGACACCATTTCCTTTGGACTAGGGTAAACTTATCATAAAATCCATTGAGACCTCCTGCCAACATTTACTTGGAATGGCTAAAGGTTTGAACATACCTGAGGTCTCAAGTGTCTCAACTTTAGTTTGTTGGAAAACTAAAAATTCTGCCACAAACTTCTGAATATAAGAGTTAATGCCATCCCAAAAAAATTCCTTCTTGACAGTGTGGTAAGTTTTTAAAATAATGAGTGCCTGCTAATGGGGATGTGTTTAATTCCAAAAGAATATTTTATTTGAGTTAGGAATTCTTACATAGATATACGCGATCTTCATACCATAATGAATCATTTTTCCAGATAAATGTATCATATGTACTGAGATATTGCCACAAATTTTAAATGAGTGTCCACACCTCTTCTTCTTTCTTCTATTCATCAATTGCTCAAGTTATCCAATCAGATTGAATAATAGAAATGGCACAGAGAAATGTTTCCACATCCTCATCCTTTCTTGAGAGTGCATCTGCAGCACCATTTTACCTCCATTTTTTGTAGATCATTTCAAACTCATAACTGAACATCTTTGTGACTCATTTTAGCTGCTCTTCTAAAGATAATTTTTGTTCCCAAAAGTATTTAATACTATCATGATCTATTTTTACCCTCGAAGTGTTTTCCTATTAAGTAAGGTCGCTATTACTTTAGTGCATGTAATATTTTCAACATTTCCTTGTCATAAATGGGTTTGTGTAAATAATTTCCCTTAATTGGATGACTTTCAAAAGAAATGGGTCTTCCTTCTTGCATCAAATAACACCAATTCCATTTCCTGAGGCATCACATTCCACAATAAATTTTTTTGAGAAGTATGGCATACCTAAGACCAATACTTGGCACATTTCCTCTTTAAGATGTTAAAATGATTTAGTTACTTATGGAGTCCAAGAAAATGCATCTTTATTCAGTAATGTTGTTAGATGGGTTGCTATTCTACCATAATTCTTTAAAAAAATGTGATAATACCCTATCACATCCAGAAATCCTCAAATATTCTTTAGGGTTGTGGGGATTTTCCATTCCTTAATGGATTTAAAATTTTTAGGGTCTACCTTAACACCCTTATGAGATATAATATGGCCCAAATATTCCACCTCCTATACCCAAAGAAACATTTGGAGGTTTTTTCATATAATTGTTTCTCCTCCAATAGCTTGAGCACCATGTCAGCATGTTGCACATGATCCTTCCAAGAATTGTTGTAGAATATTATATCATCAAAAAATACTAACACAAATTTTTTAAGGAAATTGTTTGAAAATGGAATTCATTAAACCTTGAAATGGGGAAGGTGCGTTGGTAAGGCCAAAAGGGATGACCAAAAATTCATATTGACCTTCATGAATTTTGAATGTTTTTTTCAGAATATCTCCAATATTCATTCTAATTTGATGATATCTTGGATGAATATCTTGTTAGTGTCAATATGTCAGTGATCAAACATAATCTTTTAGTTGTTTTCCTAGAAGTCATAGGTCAAAAATTTTGGTTTTTCAAACAAGTTTTCAAAATAAATTTTGGTCACTAAAGGATTCTAGGTCAGAAATGTTGCTCCCTCATCTCATCCATGACCATAATCACTTTAAAGGTCATATCATTCATTATCATTTAAAATTTTTAAGTCATTCACTCCATCTCATCTAGGTCTGTTGTCTAGGTGTCTTTGTTTTGCCTTTGCAAAAGTCTAACTTGTCATTAAAAAGGTAAAATAATCCTTCATTTCACTCATAAGTCTTTTGAAGTAGAGCTATCATAACTAGGAAGAAATTAAGACAAGTTGTCTCATTTAAAAATTTGTTTTAATGTCAAAAAAATTAAAAAGGAAAAATTGTCTTATTGTTTCACTACAGGACAAAAAAGTTCATTTCAAACCTATAAAATACAAAAGAAAGCTCATTAAAACTCATTATTCTCTTTTTTTGTGTGGTAAAGCTCCTCTCTTACCTCCATTGTACTCCTAAAAGGCCAAGTGTTCAAAACCAAGGAGAGAAGCTACTCCCTGAACACTTTGCTATGTTTACGGCTACCTTTGTTACGCTTCTGTAGGAAGTTGCTACACTTTCTGAGCTAGTTGTTACATTTCTAAGCCTCTTGTTACACCTTTGTAGCCATTTCCTACGCTTTTAGATCCAATTGTTACATTTCTGATCCTGTTGTTACACTTCTGTAGCCTTATGCTATGCTTCTAGGCACGTTGTTATGATTCTGCTCGTTGGTGTTACACTTCTGGAAAGAGTGAAAAACTTTGGTTTTTTGGCTCCCAAGCCATTTAAACAAGCTCAAGGCTTGTGGGAATCATCTATTTGACCTCTAAAAAAGTAATTCAACATTCTTATAACCTCCTATTGGCAAATTATCAAGTTCATTGTGGATTTTCATGCTTAACTCCATACCTTATTATATCTTCACTTATTCATTTCATTGAAATATTCTAGTGGAATAAACCTTATAACCCTCCCATATAAAACTATCCAAAACCTCCCACATACATAATACTTCCATCTCCCACCATCCATATCTTCCTAATAGCCATTCTCTGCAAACCCTAATTTCTAGCTAGTTTTCAGAGTGATAAATTGGAAAATTCTTCTGTTTCGCTCATTTGACCACCTTCCTTGCATCCATTACACATGATTTCACTCATATCATGGAGATAACATGCAATCCTATCTCCTGAAGTTTTTGTATAATTTTCCTTAGCTCCATAACCCTTCATCTCACCCTCTAAACCTACCCCATCCCTACACTTTATTTTTTCCAAATTACACTACACATACCCATCCCATCAACAGATTAGGGTTTAATCCTTTCACTGGTAGACAAGATGAAGAGTGAGAAGAAAAATTTCAAGGGAGGGAGCCACCTCATATTATAACCCTTCACCATGCATGAAATCAATTCTTCACCCTTAGCCAAAAGATTTTTTGAGAGGGATAGATATTAAAGGTTTTGTGAAAAGCTCATTGATGAAGGATATCATCTTCAGCTTACAAGCTTATTTACTTCTAATCTCAACATGGGAAAGGTCATCATTGCAAGTGTAGATTTTAACCTATAAGAAGACATGATTTCTTCAGCAACATGTATTCCTAGTCATGGAGAGAAGTGGTTCAAGGGAATGAACTTATACCTTGATGATTACAAAAAATTTCTCAAACCTCATGCTAGAGAGGAACCAGATTACCTATTCCCTATCGGACACCTCCGTAACAAATATGATCCTTTTATGATGTTAATAATGAAGTGTTTCAAATGTGAAGGAATATTTTGTAGGTTGTATAGGTACCATATCAAGTTGTTGATGCATTTTACCTCTATCAAAACACTTGATTTTCCACATTAGTTGTATAGGAGTTTGATTAAGATGACTGAGAAGGTTCAGAGTATTAAAAAAGATCATTCAAAATTTATTTTTCACCATTTTTTGGTCAAAATAATTGTGTTGCATCACCTTTCATCGATCAATACGATTTGGGAACCTTGATGGAAATAGTAGCATCAATGCCTATTACTATCCCTCTTGTCATGCATAGCACACAATCACCATCACTGTCAGCACAACCAATGCAGGTTGCCTATTCTAGCATGCAAACTTAGATTTTAGAGGCTCCTAGGGTTGTTTATATTACTCATACATATGAGAAAGGAAATATACAAGTACTTTTTCCCAAATATATCATAAATGTACTTACACTTGACACCATTATTGAACAAAGTGAAATGGAGGAGCAGTCTCTCATGCATCAAGAAAAAACACCTTTACACCGACATAGTGAAAAAACGTCATTGGAGGTTGAGGTAGCAGAGCAGGTTGAGATCAAATAATTTGAGGATATCATTAGGGAGAAGGATGAATAAATAGCAGAGTTGAGGAGGATCTTCTCCATTTCTAATTCTCAAATCACTTTCCTACAGCAGGAGAATTTTCAATTAATGGTAAAGCAGTTGTTATAAATCAAACCCAAACCATACCTAGAGGAAGATAAAGGTAAAGTTAAACATATCATAGATTTTGATCAAATGCAGGAGATGGAGACCGAAACAAAACCAAGAAGGCAAAATACAAGACGCGTCAAAAGAGTGTTGAAGCTAAAAGGACAGTCAACTCATCCACCTAAAGATTTGACCTTGGATGAGCTAATAGCCATCGATATCAATCAAGAAACAGAAATATGCTTGGGAAGGGTAAATGAAAATTTGGAGAAGCTCTTGAAGAGAGCTAAGAGGGAAAATAACCTCCAAATACACATGTAAAATCACTATTGCACCAGGAACACATTTTCACAAATAAGGCTAAAACAACTGAAGAAAAGGCTAAAAGAAACTCAAATGAAACTTAAAGAGAAGGATAGCTTAGATTTGTTGGCTGAAGCTTCCTTGGATGTTTAGCCCATCACTCGCAGGTGCTACAAAACCAATTTTGAGAATTTTTGAAGATTTTTTGTAGTTTTTATGATTTTTACACAATTCTGGAAATTCCTCCTCACATAAGCGTAGCAAATTTTTGCTACACTTATTTTAGGAGCATCCAAAAGATGATTTATTTATATTTTTGGATGAATTTTTATGAGTACATCATAGATCAAGAACCCTCTTTTCATGACAGGCTTTAATTTTGGATCCTAAAGGCTAAAAAGCCACTCCTTTTCTATGCTTCTACCACCTTTTTAGAGGCCTTCGCATGGGCCTGTTTGAAAATTTCAAGATGCTATAGAAAATAGACACACAGGGATAGTTGACCATTCTTTCAGAATTGGATTTGGACTCCTAAAAGTTCCTCAAAAGTGGCTGCAAATTTCTGCTACGCTTCTATAAAATTTCGCTACGCTTCTATCAGAAATTTTACACATCTGCATTGGATTCCTCGAGACAGTTGTCAACCTCAAAAAATGTCAAAAATTCAAGGTTTTGTTGTCCTCAAAATTTGAATAATATTAATTGAGTATTTTTTACCTCCTATCATGAGGGAACATGTAATTTAATGTAAGGGATAAACACTCCTAGTTCATAGCTGAATTTTAGGGAATGGTTTCTAACCTCACTAGAATCTTGGAAATAACTCATCTTATGTATTTATGATAAATTTTGGATGGGATTTTGACCTGATGAAGTGTCATGTTTCATATTTTCTATAGACTCTCGTTAGTCTTTTTTTGGTTGGACAAACTTATTTCGCAATGGAGCTATTGTAACAACATTTTAGAATGAAATCAAAGACAAATTTGTAGAACTTGTGTTGAGAATCTTGTGGTATGCATTGGAGAATTTGTTCTTCCTATGTATTTTTATCTATTCATGCTAAATGATATATTTTCCTCTTTCATATACATATTTCCATGTCTTTATCTTGTAAATTTATAAGCAGAAATCATGTATTTTCATGCTCTATTTTAGAAAAGGTTTACATGATATGTCTCTTTACTTCTAAATGAATGAATTCACCTTAGTTCTCATTCAGAATCTCTATCACTTCATCCTATACTCAATTAAAAATTAAAAATTATTTCAAAATACCTATATATCCTCACACATTATCTACAAATTGACCTTGAAATTCAGACCTAAAAACCCTAGACCTAGCCTTTTCATTGACCTTTCTATCCAACACTTCAAACATAAAACAAAAATCATATTTACTAAGATTACATACCTATCCTAAGATAAATAGATATTCAGTCAATCCATTGACTACAAAGTGACAATGAGACAACCCTCTCTAGTCCTGGTAGAGCTAGCTACCTAACCTAAAGACTAGTATGTGGTTACCTTCCTTCAATCCCATTTTCAGCCTTGGGAAGTTGGCAGGAGTGATAACATTTTTTGCGTCATTGTCAGGGAGCGATTGCAAAAATTTACATGGGAATATTTATTTAATCATTTGAAAGTTATACTTGTAGGTGACAATATCTAGCATTCAAAACAGACTAAACTCTTAAATTTGAGCCAAAGTCCAAGATTCCTATATAATTTGTCTCCTAGAAGAAATACTAGGTCAAATCTAGACCCAAATCCCTCACTAATTTTGAATGACCCCGAGAGTCTTTTATGAAAGCATAAAACCAAGTCTCGGACAGTTGGAAGAGCTATTCCTCCCCTTGTCAAATCAAATTCCTTGCCTATGAGATTTGCTTCAGAAGATTTGTTCTATAATTCAGATTTTGAAACATCCTTGTTCAGGTCTAAGTCTAAAACCTTTCTTTTAGAAACTATCTTTGATCCTTTTTATTTTGAGACCTTTGCACCATTTTCTGAGTCTTTTTATTCCAAATTTGATAGTGAAGTCTGGTCTAATTTCTACAAACTTAAAGGCTTGGTGGATAAGTTCCAAGAAACTTCATAAAGATCTTATTTACAATATCAACAGTATGATTTTGCTTCACAACTTGTTATTACACCTTCTCATACTACTACATCATCACTCTTCCTTTCATTCGATCATTACCTCTGCAAGTTTTCACTCCATTAGCACTTCCACCACCTCCTCCATTAGTCATGGCCAGATTTTCTCCATTGATCCTACCTCAAAAACTCACTTCACTACCTCAGAACTATGCTAAGAGACTCCCCCTTTTTTATGGAACATAAGAGACTATTTCTTATCAACATATTTCCAAAGTGATTGATTTCATAGATCTTGAAGATATTGACAATGTTGATGCCAAGATGCACATCATTGCACAGAGTTTCTCAAGAGCGGTTAAGAAATGGTTTCGCTTTGTCATAGCTGGTTCGATAGATACTTCACAATAGTTTATTGACTTGTTTATGGTGAAATGGGAAGAGAAGAAGAGTTCGTTGTAGATTCTAGCTGAGTATAAAGCCTTGAAAAGGAATCCCAATGAGTCTGTCCAAGACTTTATAGCTAGATTTAATAAAATATATGATTAAATTCCTGATAATATTAAACTTCCTCTAGGCCTTGCTTTACTTCATTATCCTGATGGTTTCGATCCTAAAATGGCATATCATCTGAGGGAAATAAACCCATTAAATCTTGAAGAAATTCAGAGAAACACAGTGAGCATGGAAGCTAATTTGATCATCAAGAAGTCTAAAATAAATAATAAGAAAAGGGTCACTATCAAAGAGGAAACATCTACTTCATCAAAGGGAAAATTAGACACCTTGATCAAGACCATGGAGAAGATGATGGATAAGATTTCCATCGCTGATAGACAAGCTGAACCCTCCATTAGAAATCCCAATTTCAGAGGTCAAAATTGGCATCCTCAATATATGATCAAACAAAGAGAACAGAGGGGTCAGGATCCAAAAAGTCAGCATAAAATTCACACTCCATTTCAAAAAAACTACACTGAAGGCCCTGATGAAGAATATGAAGAAGAAATTTCTGGCGAGAATCATTTATTTCAGGAAAATCAACAGCCTATTTTCCTTACTGAAGAAGATCAATTTTCTGCAGAAATTTGTGCACCAGATGATCAACAATACGTCTTGTAAAATTGTGACATGCTATCAGTGCAGATGGAATATTATAAGAGGGGATATCATAATTCTCATTCTCAAGTGCAGAGACAGTATGGTTTGAGGAGTAGAAATGTTCCTATAACCTCTAATCAGAAAAAAAAAAAAAAAACACTCAAGTAGATGCTCATCATAAAGAATCTGTTGCTCCAAATCAAAGTAAATACAAAGGACCTGTTGTTCCTAATCATGCTAAAATAAATTAAGGTTCCTCCAGTGATCAATGAAAGGATAAAGAAGTCCAAGATGCAGGACAGAAGAAGGAAACCTCACAAAAATATCAACCTGAAAGGAAAGATGCACCATTGAAAGAGGCAGAAAAACATTCTGCTATTTTTAGTCTTGAAAATGAAATTAAAAAATCAAAAGTCTCCATTCCTCTAACTATAATAGTCAAGAATGATTAGTACAAATTTCAAGTAACTAAGTTTCTTAGAGTGGATCAAATGTCCGACATGGTTAATGTGAGTGATGATCACCTAGAGCTTCTATTCGATCCTATTTTTGATGGTGATCTAGAAGATAGTGAGATCCCTCCATTTTATCTAAGCCTCAAAATCCAATATTTTATCCTCCATAACACCATGCTTGATTCCAGAGCCTCTCATAAACTTATGCCTAAGGCCACTATGGAAAAATTAGGATTGGATATCACAAGACATTATCATGATATTTATTCATTTAATTCATGGAGGGTGAAATGTCTTGGCCTCATCAAGGACCTAGTGGTGTCATTAGACCAAATCCTAGCCAAGAATGTCCTCATGGATGTTTTTTTGGCTAATATCCCTCCCAGATATGGAATTTTTCTCTCCTAGTGGCGGGGAGTGAAGCTTAGAGGTACCTTATAGCTTGAATTTTCATATGCTACCATTCCCTTCTTTGGGAAACTTAGGAAACTATACCAGGAAAGTAAAATAAAGTACATGATCAGTTGCTAAGAAAAGAAAAATAATAATCCCATACATGATGTCCACATAGATTTAGATTCCTTTATCATATTCAATGATGAATGTTCAATATCTTCTGAAGTTTTGATTGAAGAGAAAGTAGAAAATTATGAGTTTTCAAATTCTATTTTAGAAATGGAAAATGAAAACATTCATGAAAATATGCCAAGTGGTTTGGAACCAAGCTCATCATCCCAAGGAACATAATTTTTTTGTACAACATAACTCTCTCAAACAGCATGTAGAGTTCAGTCATCTGATTTGCAGCTTCTTGATAAAGAAAGTAGTTTGTGGACCATGGACTTCGATGGAGCTTTGGATAAATAAGGGGTTGGCATTGGAGTGTGTATTCATATCCCTATAAATAAGTATCTAAACATTCCTCCCAATCTTCAAATGTCTTCTTATAAGCTGGCTTTTGACTATTCGAACAATGAAGTTGAGTATGAGGCTTTGATAGTTGGCCTGAAAATTCTCAAGAAGTTAAGTGCCAAGAAGATTTTTGTGTATGGCGACTCTGAGCTAGTAATAAAACAAGTCAAAGGGAAATACCAGGCCAAGCATCCAAGGATGCGAGCTTACTAAAATTCATTTTTAGTTACCCTCAAGAGGTTCACCTAGTATACTTTTTCGTTGATCCCAAGGGACAACAATGTTATTGCGGATTCTCTTGCTACTTCGACCAATATGTTTAAAATTCCATTGTATCCTAATAAGAGGTATGAGATAAACGTCAAACACTACCTTGTTGTCCCAGATAATGTTCAGTATTGGTAGGTATTTCAAGAGGATAAAAATATCAACAACTTCTTGCAGATAGAAGAGGAATTTGTGAATTGACAAATGGATAACCAGTGTTATGAAGATGAAAAAAATTTCCATGCAGCAGAGATGAAAGTGCTTTAGCTTAAAAAAAACTCCATTCCAAGAGGTTTAGTACCTTTGGAGGATATTTTTGATCAAGGCGATGTTGCACACAAACCGACCATGCTACCAACATAAGTGGTAGTGGAATATCTCAATCTTGGCACTTTGGAAAAACCAAATATGGTCAAAATTTCAAAATACTTGAGTGCATAAATGAAAGGTAAATACACAATGCTTATGTCTTAGTTTGATGATGTATTTTCTTGGGAATATTCTGATTTAAAAGTGTATAATAAGAGTATAATTCAACATAGAATTCCCTTAAAGCCGGATCAGAAACCTTTCCACCAGAAGTTAAGGAGAATGAATCCCAAGTTTCTGCCCTCCATTCAAAAGGAGGTAAATATATTATTTACTACTGGTATTATAGTTCCTATTCAATTTTCAAATTGGATGTCTAATCTAGTTACAGTGAGAAAGAAGACATGAGAGATTTTCTTGTGCAAAGATGTTAGAAATCTGAATAAAATTTCGTTGAAAGACAATTACCCACTACCAAAAATGGACCATATTATGCAAAGGGTAGTTTGATCTTCCAAACTTTCATTGATGGATGGATACTCCGGGTATAATCATATTTTAGTCCACCAAGATAATCAGGAAAAAAAACCTTTAAAAAAACATGGGGCACTTTCATGTATGCCAAAATTCCTTTCGGATTGAAGAATGCAAGGGAAAAATTTTAGCGAGAAATGGATATTTCTGTGGCCAATGAAAATGATGTCTTTTTGGTCATATATCTTAATGACAACATTTTTTTTTCCAAGACAGATGAGCAACACTTACAACACCTGAAAACAATTTTTCAGAGATGTATAAAGTTTGGCATATTTCTAAACCCAAAGAAGAGTCTTTTCGCTATGGAGGAAGGTAAATTGTTGGGCCATATCATATCAAAATATAGAATTAGGATATATACTTTGAGGATTGAAGCAATTTAGACCTTGGACTATCCTAGGATCAAAAAGGAAATCCAGTCGTTCAATGGAAAAATCAAATTTTTGAGAGGGTTTGTCCCTAATATTGATGAATGCTTAAGGAAAATTATTGACATGCTGAAGAAATATAGTGAATTAAAATGGTATGAAGAGGCGAAGAAGTCATTCAATCAAGTTGAATTGTCTTTATCTCATGCTCTTATTCTTATTAGTCCAGATTACAAACTTTATTTTGTCATTTTTTCATTTTCCTTATGCAAAAGAAAAATCAGAACACAAAGCAGCCCATTACCTTCTCCAATAGAACCATAAGTGACAGAGCCTTGAATTAAAAAAAACATTGAGAAATAGGCCTTGGCGTTACTCAAAGCATTGAAGGAATTTCGGGTCTATTTTCTCCACTATCATATCATTGCATATTTCCAAAACGATGTTGTCTAAGATGTTCTTACGCAGAATGATCCTAAAGGGCGATGAGGTAAATGGATCACTGCTATGTTGGAATATTACTTGGAGATGAAGCCTACAAAGCTGAGTAAGGGACAAGGCTTGGAAAAGCTTATGGAGGATTTAAATCTACATGTTTTGGACATTAATTTTATTGCTGCATTATCTTAGGAGAAAGAGGCTGAAACATTACATTAGGTATCTGAATATTTTTCTTCATCACCTTGGTATGCTGATATAGTTCATGTTTTGCAACACTTGAATCCTTCTCCCAACTTTCCAAGTAATAAGGCTAGATATTTGAAGTTGAGAGCGCTTAAGTACTGCATCCTCAATGGTGTTTTGTATTGGAAAGATCTTGGTGGAGTGTTGTTGAATTGTTTGGTTGAAGGAAAAGTTCAAAAAGTGATGACTGAATTTCACAAAGGTGAGTATGGTGGTCATCTTTATTGGAATACTACAGTTAAAAATATCTTGAGGGTTGGTTTCTATTGTCCAAGTCTATTTTTTGATGTCTATAAAATGGTCGTGAGTTGTCATGAATGTCAAATTTTTTAGGGAAAGAGATAGATCTTTCCTTTTCCCTTCATTAGGGGAATTTTGAGGTATAAAATGGGACTCCTAAGGAAATTATAAAATAATAGTGGAAATAATAAAATAATATTTGATTACATCATCAAATTTTAGAGGGAAAAAAGAAAAAAACTACTTTTTCCAACTCATATTTTCAACTTATCTCCCAAATTGTTTGCTCAAATTTCGAGCGGGAATACCTGTTGGATGCAAAATTTGATTCCTCTTCCAAGGAGAAACCATGTTGCATACTTTCAATGGGTCCTGCTACACGAAAAATGAGAAATACATGAAAAAAATGATTGCAATCACATTTTTTTATGTATTTCTCTTTTTTCGTGTAGCAGGGTCCATCGAAAGTATGCAACATGGGTACTCCTTGAATGAGGAATTAAATTTTTCATTCAAGGGGTACTCCCACTCGAAATTTAAGTAAAAAATTTTGGACATAAGTTGAAAATACAAGTTGAAAAAGTAGTTTTATTAATTTATTATTTTTTAATATTTTTACCCTTTTATTTAAATAATGGTGAATCATCCACCATGGTTGACATCATCATCTTGAATCCTATTGGTTCTTATAAAGTTTATTTTTGTTGTACATTTTTCTTAGGAGGCCCATTTTAGACCTCAAAATCCCTTAATGATAACCAATTGAAGTGCAAACCCCATTCCAACAATGAGGACTTGACTTCATTGGTGAGATCCATCTTCCATCATCAACCCAACATAATTGGATACTCACTGCCACAGATTACTTCACTAAATGGATGAATCCATCCCTATGAGGCAAGCTACTGACACTGTTATTATTTATTTTTTAGAGAACAATATGTTGTCTAATTTTGGTTGTCCAGATAAAATAATTACCGACAATGAAACCGCCTTTAATTCCAAGAAAATGATTGAATTTTGTGATAAGTATCACATTATGATTGGTCACTCTACAACATATTATCCTCGAGGCAATGTATTGGCTGAATCGTCAAACAAATATTTAGTGAACATAATCAAGAAGATACTACAAGAAAACAAGAGAAATTAGCACAAAAAGCTCACCAATGCTCTATGGGAGGATAGATTTAGCACGAAGATATCAATTAGCATGTCACCTTTCCCGTTCGTGTATGGTGTTGACACGGTGTTCCCTACTTCTTTAGCTATACCGGTGATGAAAATTCCGCAAGAGATCGACAGTGAACCAAATGATATCCATCGAAGAATTACCCAAATGATCCATCTACAACAGTCAAGAGATGAAGTATTCAGTCATACCTTAAAGCTTCATGACAAAATAAAAAATGTTTGTGATAAGAAGACCAAAGTTGATGATTCTAAGCTTGGAGATTTTTTTCTTCATTGGGATTCCCAGAATAAAGACAAAGGTAAGAAATAAATTTTTGATAATCTATGGAAAGGTCCTTACAATATCACTGCATTCAGATTTAATAAAGAATTTTTATTAGAGGATATTCAAGGGAAAGAATTTATGGGAGGACCAATCAATGGTAGGTTCCTCAAACATTAGCTTACTTGATCATTGAATATGAAGTCCACTTTCATTGTACATATCATTTCAATTTGATGTCCAAGAAATAAGGAAGTTGTTGCAGAAGTTTGAAGCCCGAGGAGAAGGCCGTAAGACTTCTAAATTCAGCTCATTTTTTCTTTCAAATTTTTCAAAAAGTTTCAATCAGTTATCAAGTCAGAGTCAAGTAAGTTTTTCTAGTCAAATCCATTTCCATATTTAGTTCATCATTTCAAGTTTTTCAAAGTTTTTCCAATTTCTAGTTTTGACTCCATTGCCCAATGGTAAGGCTACTTGATCTACGATGTTCTTGACACCTCCTGAAGGAGTTTCCATCCCTAGATGGAGCCAATGTTACTTTGAATATTTCGGTTATCAAACATACTCTTTCAGTTATTTTCCTAAAATTCATAGGTCAAAATTTTTGGTTTTTTCGAACAAGTTTTCAAAATAAATTTTGGTCACTGAAGGAGTCTAGGTCAGAAATGTTTCTTCCTCATCTCATCCATGGCCGTTGTCACTTTATAGGTCATCTCATTTCAAGGCTATAAAAGAAAAAAATAAATCTCATCCAAAATCATTATTATCTTTTTTTGTGTGGTAAATCTCCTCTCTTACCTCCATTGCACTCCTTAGTGGTCAAGAGTTAGAAACTAAGGTGAGAAACTACTACAAGAACACTTTTCTACATTTTTGGTTGCCTTTGTTATGCTTCTGTAGCAATTTTCTACGCTTTCTAAGCCAATTGATACATTTATGTATCCTTATTCTATGCTTCTGGGCACGTTGTTAAACTTATATAGCCTTCTTCTACGCATTTAGAGCCAGTTGTTATGTTTCTGAGCCAGTTGTTACGCTTCTATAGCCTTCTGCTACACTTCTGGGCATGTTGTTACACTTCTGGAAAGCATGCAAAAACTGGTTTTTTGGCTCCCAAGCCATTCAAAAAATCTCAAGGATTATGGGAATCAGTTATTGGACATATACAACAATAATTTAACATTATTATAACCTCATATGGTCAAATTATCAAGTTCATTGTGGATTTTCATTCTTAACTCCATATTCCATTATATCTTCACTTCTTCATGTCATTGAAATATTATAGTGGAATAAACACTAACCCTCCCATATAACACTGTCCTACACCTCCCAAATACATCATACTTCCATCTCCCACTATCCATATCTTCTCTAATAGCCATTTTTCCAAACCCTAATGTCTAGCTAGTTTTCACAGGGATAAATTAGAAAATTCCCATGTTTCACTCATTTGACCACCTTCCTCACATCCATTTCACTTTATTTCACTCATATCATGGAGCTAAAATGAAAACATATCTCATGAATTTTTTGTATAATTTTCCTTAGCTCCATAACCCTTCATCTCACCCTCTAAACCTACCCCATCCCTACACTCTATTTTTCCAAAATTACACTACACATACCCATCCCATCAACACACAAGGGTTTCATCTTTTAACTGGTAGACAAGATGGAGAGTGAGAAGAAAAAATTCAAGGGAGGGCACCACCTCATATTATAACCCTTCACCATGCATGAAATAAATGCTTCACCCTTAGCCAAAATATGTTTTGAGAGGATTGGATGTTTGAGGTTCTGTGAAAATATCGTGGAGGAAGGATATCATCTTCAAATTACAAGCTCATTTTCTTATAATATCAACATTGGAAAGGTCATCATTGCATTTGTAAAGTTTAACCTATAAGAAGATCTTATTTCTTCAGCAACATGTATTCCTAGTCATGGAGAGAAGTGGTTCAAGGGCATGGGCTTAGACCTTGAAGATTACAAACAATTTCTCAAACCTCATGCTAGAGAGGAACCGAATTACCTCTTCCCATTCAAACACCACCGTAACAAATATGCTCCTTTGATGATGTTAATAATGAATTATTTCACATGTGAAGGAATATTTTCTAGGTTGTATAGGTACCATATTAGGTTTTTGACGCATTTCACCTCTATCAAAACACTTGATTTTCCACATTACTTGTACAGGATTTTGATTAAGATTACTAAGAAGGTTCAGAGCATAAAAAAATATTATTACCAATTTTTTTTTCACCATGGTTTGGTCAAACTCATTGTGTTGCATCACCTTTCATCCACTAGCACGACTTGGGAAACCTTCATGGCAAGAGTAGCAATAGCGCCTACCACTAGCCCTCCTGTCCTTCATGACACATCATCACCATCATTGTAAGCACAACCAATGGATTTTGGCTCTTCCAGCATCAAAACTCAGATTTCAGAGGCTCTTAGGGTTGTTAAGTTTACTCATACCTATCATAAAGGAAAGAGACAGGTATTTGTGCCCAAATTTATCAAAAGTGTACTTACACTTGACACCATTGTTGAACAAAGTGAAATGGAGGAGCAATCTCTCATGCATTAAGATGAAACACCTTTGCATCAACATAGTGAACCAATGCCATTGGTGGTTGAGGTAGCAGAGTAGGTTGAGATCAAATCAGCTAAGAATATCATTAGGGAGAAGGATGAGGAAATAATAGAGTTGAGGAGGGTCTTCTCCATTACTAATTCTCAAATCACTTTCCTACAGCAGGATAATTTTCAATTGAAGGTAAAGCAGTTGTTACAAAGAAAACCCAAACTAGAACTAGAGTCACATAAAGGTAAAGGTAAGTATATCATATATGTTTATCAAATGTAGGACATGGATACTGAAACACAACCAAGAAGGCCAAAGACAAGAGGGCTCAAAAGGGCACTGAAGCTAGAAAGACAGTTAGCTCATCCACTTGAAGAGTTGACCTTTGATGAGCTAATACCCATGGAGATCAATCAAGACAGATAAATATTATTGGTAAGGGTAAATTAACATTTGGAGAAGATCTTGAAGAGAGATAAGAGGGAAAATAACCTCCAAATACACATGGAAAATCACTATCACACCAGGAACACAATGTCACAACTAAGGATAAAACAATTGAACAAAAGACTAAAAGAAACTGAAATGAATATTAAAGAGAAGGATAGATTATATCTGTTGGTTGAAGCTTCCTTGGATATTTAGCCCATCACTCATAGGTGCTACAAAAACATTTTTGAGAAGTTTTGAAGAATTTTGGTGTTTTTTTGTGATTTTTTCACAATTCTAGAAATTCCTCCTCACAGAAGCGTAACAAACTTTCTCTACACTTATTTTTGGGGCATTAAAATGATGATTTATTTATATGGGTGGATACATTTTTATGAATACATAACATATCCAAAACCCTCTTTGCATGACAGCCTTTAATTTTGGATAAAAGGCCAAAAAACATTTTTCTATGTTTCTGCCACCTTTTCTATGTTTCTAGAGTAACCTCAGGAGAATGAATATTTAGAGGCCTTCCCATGGGTAATTTTGAAAAATTCGAGACGTTATAGAAACTAGACACACAAGGCTTGTTTAAATTTTTTTCATAATATTATTTTTACACCTAAAAGTGCCTCAAAATTGGCTACAAACGCCTGCTATGCTTCTGTCAAAAATGTTACACATCTGCATTGGATTCATCAGGACACTTGTCAAGCTCATAAAATGTCAAAAATTATAGGTTTTGTTGTCCTATGACTTGGAATTAGAGTAATTGAGTTGGTTTTTTCCTCCTATCATGAGGGAACATGTAACTTAATGTAAGGGACAAACACTCCTAGTTCATAGCTGAATTTTAGGGAATGGTTTCTAACCTCCCTAGAATCTAGGAAATGACTCATCTTATGTATTTATGATGTATTTTGGATGGGATTCCAACATGATGAGGTGTAATGTTTCATATTTCATATAAGTATATTCTCTTTAGTCTTTTCTTTGGTTTTACAGTCTTGTTTTGCAATGGAGCTATTGTAACAACATTTTGGAACGAAATCAAAGACAAATTTGTAGAACTTGTGTTGAGAATATTGTGGTATGCATTGGAGCATTTGTTATTCCTATGTATGTTTATCTCTTCATGTTAAATGATATATTTTCCTCTCTCATATAAATATTTCCATGTGTTTATCTTGTAATTTTATAAGCATAAATCATGTTTGTTCATGCTTTGTCTTAGAAAATGTTTACATGATATGCCTATTTACTTCTAAATGAATGAATTCACCCAAGTGCTCATTTCGAATCTATATCACTTCATCCTATACTCAATGAAAAATTAAGCATGATTTGAAACTACCTATCTATCCTCACACATTCTCTACAAATTGAACTTGAAATTCAGACCTAAAAACTCTAGACCTAGCCTTCTCACTGACCTTTCTATCCAGCACTTAAAACATCGAAAAAAAAAATCCTATTTACTGAGCTTACATACCTAGCGTAATATCAATAGATATTCACTCAATCCATTGACTGCAAAGTGACAACTAGAGAGCCCTCTCTAGTCCTGGTATAGCTAGCTACCTGACCTAAAGCTTGGTCTATGGTTACCTTCCTTCAATCCCATTTTCAACCTTGCGAAGTTGGGGGGAGTGATAACATTTCAAACTTGGTGAAGTAAATTGCTCCATGTAATTCATCCAACAATTCATCAATGATAGGAATGGGAAATTTATCTTTAATAGTGACCCTATTGAGCTCCCTATAATCTAGACACATATGCCATGATCCATCCTACTTGTGCACCAATATTACTGGAGCAAAGAAAGAACTTTGGCTAGGTTAAATTATATCGACCTATAGCATTTCGACAACCATACGTTCAGTTTCACTCTTTTGGTTATAGGGATATCTGTAAGGTCTGATGTTTGGAGGAAAAATTCCTAGAATCAAGTGAATAAAATGATCATAATCATGAATAGATGGGAGGCCTTTGGGACTCTAAAATACCTTAGAATGATTGTCCAAGGATTTTTGCAGAAATGGAGAAATGGATGACTTTGATGTTTGAATCTCTAGTGAGCATAATTGTGTAAATACAGCCTATTATTTTTTCTTCATAAGATATTTCATGCCATAGAGTTGATTATCTTCCCTGGTTTCCCTGTGATACCCCTTAATTCAATTTCCTTTCATTACCAGAAATTTTCAAGAAATTTTCTTGAAAATTGAAATCAATTGTCCCCAAAGATTGTAACCATTGGACTCCTAATACAACATCACCACCACCCATTCGAATGGAAGGCATTGGACTATTCAATAAATATTATCCCATGGTTATCTTGATATTATGGCACTTTACAAAGAAGTTTATATCTCCTCCATTTGAAACCATCACTTGATGCTCCAGTGTTGGATATAGAAAAAATTTTAATTCCTTGGGTATCTTATAATGAATAAAATTATGGATGCTACTCGAATCAATCAACACTATTACCTTTTTATATATATATCCTTCTATCTTGAGAGTTTGAGGAGAAGTAATTCCAACCAATGCATTACAATATATGGTCATATTCATTTCTTCTTTTTCTAGGGTTGGTTCTTGATGTATATCCTCTGCTTTTGATGTTTCTTGTTCCTTTTCTTCCTCCTCTTCACAATCTATGTAAAATAATTTCTTCTCATCACACTTATGACCTTTAGTGTATTTTCTATCACAACGGTAAAAAATCCCTTTTTATCTTTTGTCCTCTAGTTGTTGTGGTGTCAAACTTGTAGGTTGTGGGAGGATAAGAGCAGCACCACTTCCATATTTATAATTGTGAGTGGTATACCTCGTTGTTTCCATAATTTTGTTTTCAACTTTTCTTGCCACCCTAAATGCCATCTCCAATGAATTAGGTTCCCGAATAAAAACCTCATGTTGGATGTTATCCTTTAAAGTCCCTAAGAAAAAATCAATCCTTTGCTCCTCTAGAACATCAATTACCCTAATATTCCAATTTTTGAAGTCCTCAATGTGCTCCACCATTAAACCATTTTGTTTGAGATTTGTCAATTAGCTAAAGAAGATGTTGCTCTTTTTATACTCATAATGTGTTATCGTTTCCTTTGTAAAAAATTACCAAGTGACAAGTTGTTTACGAGAACAAATCCATCAATACGATAAAACTGATTTGGTTCTAAATATAAAGATGCAATGCATACCTTTTGTTAGTGTTGCACATCACGTGGATCAAAATATATCTCCATCTGTAGTATCCATGTTACTGTATCCTTACCATCAAAATTCCTTACATCGATCTTTGGAATGTGGTTGGCCTTCAACCCAAAGTTAGAGTTTCTAAAATCATGATTAACATTTGTTTTGTTCTCATAATGAGTTTCATGGAATACCTTGTCACCACTAGGAAGCATTGATTGTAGAAACATTGTCAAACATTCCTTCAAACCTTCCATGTCTTCTTTTAAACTATCCATGTCACCTTTTATTTTTTCTTTTAAACCATCCATGTCCTTTTTAGTTCATATTTGGTCGTTCTTTGTGAGAGAGAAATTTGTTGCTATTCATCCTCTTCATGTGTCATAGTAGAGATTTATGAGGGCCCAATGGGTGTAGAATTATTTTGTTTGAGAGAAATTTTAGAACCAAATATTGATATCTATGCTTCAATATTCCCATGGAATCTCCTCAAACTGATTTTTCAAACAAAAGTTATGCAATAAAAAAAAAATACACACTTTATTCTTTATTTTAGGAGATCGATATTGAAATGATTATATCTATGTAATTCGAATCTCCGAGGTCTGAAATTTTGTCATGTGTCCCTATGAGTCTTCTTTCCAATGGCACAAGTGAAACCAATATTGGATTCCTCAAGATAAATTTATTCCCAATATCCCACAATGACTTGGTTATGAACTGGTTCAATAGAGTGAAGTTGTATGGAATTCCACATGTCACTAATTCAACTTTTGGCACTAAAATTGATACTAGAAAAACCAAAATCCATGAAATTTCAATCACTATTTACAAAATTCAAATTCGACACTCGTAGAGAAATTTATGATGATTTTCGCCCAAGGTCAACTTTTTGAGACTAAAGTCTGCAACATGCAAAGACCCTAAATTAATTGGATCATATTTCAAAAAATATAGCAAACCAAGATATTAAATTTGTACATGAATTTCACCATGATTTTGGCTCCACATGGTTGAAATTTCAAATTTTGAAGCCCTGTATAAAAAAATTAAAGAAAAAATTCCAAGATGACCTGTTTGAAGCAATGAAACCCTGTAATCCAAGCAATAATACCAAATGTTATGCAACTAGATCACAAAATATAAGTAAATATAGATCAAAGACTTGAAAATTATTTTCTTTGAGGGGGAAACCTCCTTTATATCACATAAATAAACAATTATTGGATGATACTAGTGACAAGACCTCCTTGGTGTTTAACTTCCATGATCTTGGGTCTAGGTTAGAGTTTTGAAATCATTGATGCTACCAAATGAAGAATCTCAACCAGAACTAATTTTCACAATGAAAAATATAAAGAATTAAATCAAATATGCATAAGTATACATAATTTTTAACAAAATTGTACAATAATTGACAACCCAATCTTCATTTTATTAAACCAAATATGAATAATAAAATAGTTTGTGGTATACAAGATACAATGAAAAAATTCATTGCAACTTTTATGGCATATCTTGTCCTATCGGTAATTTGCTTCCATACTGATCATTAGCTGCCCCTTATTTCTTTAAAGGACAACACATAGAGACTCCAAAAGGGCTTCCACCTAACACAACTGCAATTCACTTTTGTTGCATGTACATCGGATGATCTAATCTTCTCTTTAGGTTGACCAATACCCGAGATCTTGAAGCGTTGGATTCTCCTTTACACCCTCTATCGTCTCATGCCATCACATGTCCAGAGTGCTCCATGGAAATTCCCCAAAACATGATTGGTGAAAAATCCCAAGCTTGGGTTTCAATCCCACAAGTGACTCTTGTGGCTCTTTTCCCTCCAATCCCCGAACCCTAGGGCTTGGAGTACCTCCCAAGCTACTATATAATAAACACTCCCTCTTAGTGAGGGAAGTACTTATAAGACTAGGAGGTAGCTCATCATCATCCTCGCTACTTGTAACACTCGCCCAACTCCTCGCACTCACAATTGTAAAAATCCATGTCCTGTGAACTACGCTTTTCTTTGACATGTCACTATCACTGTTGGAAGAATCTTGCTTCTACTTATTCTCTTTTATCGCTTTCCAATATCTCCATGATTCCTTCTTAGTAGATGTGGAAGCACCCTTTCTCCCCACTGACCACACACTCTTCTTGGGCTAAAAATTCTCTCTATGAACCTGCAAGCTCTCGCCAAAACTTGACTCCCTCTAAGTCTCTGGAACTTGGACCTTATTCTCGGGAACCTGTACCTCCTCCTCTGAATCCTGCACCTACACCTACTTCTCTGGAACTTTCACCTACTCCACCTTCTTCTCATGATCTATAGGCTTTCCCATCAGCCTATATAGACCATGCTCTCTCACTCCAGGCATGATACCACTGGAGTTAGAGAATCTAGGTCTGAGTCTTGCCTTCCCATCCTAGAACAAGACCTCAAACCCATAATTCTTGATCATCGAGACATAAATCACGTTATATCTGAGTCCTGCTACAAACAATACATCCTAGACCTGCATCATTCATCTTGTCTCCATCCTGAATGACACAACACCTGATCCTCAGATCTCCAACTGACTCTTGTCACCCACCACCATGTGCAACATTGATTCCCATTCAACTAGAGTCTTATAAACCTCCTGTGACCCTATCATATGCTTCATCGCACAACTATCCGCATACCATCCATACTCATTGAGAGTAACCTACGGGAAATGAGAGATCATAGCAAATCCATCCTCCTCCAATCTGTTGGAGACATCATTTATCTCAGCTGAAGTAAAAACACCAGTGACCTGCTTTCCTCTCCTCTTCTCGTCATCTCCCTTCTTCATTAGATATCTTGACAAAAAATGACCCATCTTTCCACAGTTGAAACACTTGACTTTACTCATGTCCTTCTTCTACTAACCCTTCATTCACACTGCAAGTTCCATGTCCTCATCTACCCTCTTCATTGGATGAAGATCATCATCTCGCAAATATTCCTAAATGAAGTCATCCCACAACCTATTCCAGTCTATAAATTTCTCTCTGGTAGCGATCCATTTGATGAAGGGCTTCCATTCCTTGTTGAACCCTTTCAAGATAATCCTCACCATATCTCAATCTGAAATTTTCACACCGACGACAAAAATTTCATCTCTGACCTGAGACAATATTGTTAGATACAAATTCACTCATTCACCCTCTATCATCTTGGTGTACTTAAAATTATCCTCCAATACCAATACCCAATTCTCGTTCTTATTTTGGAACAAATTATAAAGAGCCATCCACTTGTCATGTGCAATGTTCTTCCCACACAACTGGGGTATTAGGGAATCCTTCACACCATATATGATGATCAATCTCACCTTTGTATTCAAATATACATATATTTCCATCTCCTTAGGGTCGATTGGATTCTTGATGGATTTCTCGACAAAATCCCAGATCCTGTTGACTTGCAAGACCAACCCAATCCTTTCCTTCCAAGGACTATAGTTGGACAACCCCTCCAACCTATCCTCATACAGGAGATCTTCCTGCAAATTTGACATTTTCAACTACAATGTGACCAAATACCTCTCACGTTGTACTTCTTTGTGCACAAATCTGATTCACTAAATTTCAAAGTAGCTCAGACACACTCTGATACCATGTTTAATTTCCACTATCTTGGTTCTAGGTTATAGTCGTAAAATCACTTACACTGCAAAACCAAGAATCTCAACCAAAACTACTTTGGAAAACGGAAAATATAAAGTAGTAAATCACATATGCACAAGTATACACAATTTTTAACAAAATTGTACAATAATGCACAACCCAATCTTCATTATATTAAAGCAAATCTGAATAATGCAATAGTCTATGGTATATAATAAACAATGACAAAATTCATTGCAGCTTCTATGTCCTATCTTGTCATGTTGGTCCTTCGCTTCCATACTGATCACTAGCTACACCTTAGTCCTTCAAAGGACAACACATTGACACTCTAGAAGGGCTACCACCTAATACTGTTGCAAGTCACTTCTGCTGCATGTACATAGGATGATCCAATATGCTCTCTAGGCTGGCCAATGACTGAGCTCCAAACTACTAGGTTAGCAGTCACCTTTTTCCATCAAGATGTTGCAATTTAGCACCAATCTTCACCCAACCTTCAAATCCTCTTCTTCACTTCAAGGTAGCTCATCTAGGGCTAATTTGGGCTATCAACATGCGTCCCTCCACTATAAAAATGATTCCCAATAATACACTGAAAGATCTGCACCGTTGGAGGCTCTTGGTCACCCAATCAAGCCTCCAAATTAGCTCCCACAGGCTGCCTAATAATCTTATACAAATTTGGTCAATACTTTGACCCAACACCTGCAAGAACGCTTCCCTGCATTAAATGTATGTGGTCTACTCTGATGCTACAATCTGGGCCTGATTAGGGAACCCAAACATAGTCCCTAACAACCCTTACAACTACCTAGATTTTCCTCCCTTTTCTTCGGCTACCATTCTAAGAGGGGATGAGACCCTTTGTTGAATTACTGGGCTTTCCTATCCCCTTACAACCTTTGGACCGCCCTCCTATTTGTTGCGGATTATTAAAACAAGCCTCCTCCTAGCTGTGACAACCCTTCCAAGGGTCTACGCCCTTCCCATGACCCTTAAAACAATCCAAACTTCTTATCCTATGCCTTAGCCTCCAAGAATAGGCCCTCGGCCCTCCTTCCTACACTTCTACCTCCTCAAAATGCCCTAGAAACAATACTCAACCTCATGTTCTTATCCTCCTTTAGCTGCAGCCAAAAACAGAGATAGATATCATCTACAATGAGTTTATCTTCAAGTGTGTGTTGCACTTTTGGATGAGTTCTATCAGCCTCACAACACATTTTATATATACCATAAATAAGGGCTCCAAAACATCATATTTAGGGGATGCCCAACTGCCACAAGCCTAAAATAACCTTACGTTGACCTTGACACACATGTGAAAACGCCATTAATAACTCCAAAAATTCACATCTCACTAAGGAAAACTCAGAATTCGACGATTCATGAAGCAATTGTTCTCCTTTCCACCCTCTACTGTCTCATGCCATCACATGTCCAAATTTCTCCATTGAAATTACCCAAGACATGATTGATGCAAAACCCCAAGCTTGGGTTCCAAGTCCACACGTGACTCTTGTGGCACTTTTCCCTCTAATCCCGAACCCTAGGGCTTGGAGTACCTCCTAAGCTACTAAAAAATCATCACTTGGTAATGTAGGAGTCTAAGGGGTCACAATATAATCAAAGCCTACATAACATTAATAATGTAAGGGCACAAAAATAAAAATAGTGGTATTCTATGCGTCACAATAATAACAATATGGGGGCTACATTGACACAAAAATAACAACAAGGGGGATACATTAACAATAAAAATGACAGGGCTACAATAGTTTTATAGAGACCTAACAATGCCACCCTGCACTACTTCCACTGCATGCATTGCATCTGATCTCATGTAGTTACTACTACAACCAATACAACAACTGAGAATTATCCTTGCATTTGGATTCTACAATTGTCCCTTAAGCCACTGACTCTACTAGCTCTACTCTATCTAATGAATATCTGATTGGATCCAACTGTCTCTCCACCCATCTAGTATCTCTCTACAACTAGTTCTACACTATCCCTCAGTTCTAACTATGCTTGTTGACACTAATCCTCCTATTATTGAATATTTTGGGACCCTTGTAGCAAAGCTGATGATCCATGAGGCCGAAACACTGGTCCAATTTTGTGCTTCATCATACCCTTCCCGATCTCGCAACTCTGAAGCATCAGGCTCATCCTACATCTAGAGGTATAGCCATTATAAATTCAAACTCATCCAATCTATAGTTTAACTCATCTATCTCGATTCTCTTCTGACATTGCCATATTATCCTCCCCTTTATTTTCCTTCTTTCTCTTTAGACACTAGGTGACATAGTGGTCAAGCTCACCACATCCAAAGCATTTTACCTTCAACAAATCCTTCTTCTACTTCTTTCATCCCTTTTGAGTTTTGTCCATGGATGAGACCTTTATTCACCTTTCCTTTACTTACAAGGGCTACATTCCCCTCTTCCTTCTCAATCTTCATCCCCTTGCTCCTAATGTTGGTCTTTCCTTTGACAAGATTGAGGCTTAGCTCCTATTGTGTGAAGTGACTCTAAATATGTTCCCAATCTTGCCATTTTTCTCGTTCAGTGATTCCTTGGATGAAATTTTCCCACTCTTTGGTAAACCCATTCATTCACACAAGTTCTTTATCTTCAGGATTCTCCCCTAAAATTGCTAGGTCATGATCTCAAACATTCGAAAGTCTAGTGAGAAAAGAAGTTATTATTTTACCCTTTTGCATCTTCCTGGTCCTCAACGTCTCTTTAAGAATCATTTTATGATTATGAGATGGATCCTAGCGTAGCTTTACAATGACATCCCACATTTCCTTTGTTGTGTTTTTCTCTGTAATATGTGGGACGATATGATCCCAAACCCTGTCCAAGGCCATCCTCCTTGCTTTGAACATATCCTTCTTGTACTCATGAAACTAGATAGGATTTTTTGATTCAGCTATAACTGTTATCACGAAATCTTTCAAGACATGCTCATCTAGAAGGAATTACATCATAGCCTTTCAGAAACCAAAGTTTGAGGCCCTTTCAAGTATTGGAGAACTTTTGAGGACTAAAATGGACCTCTTAAGAAAAATGTACAACCAAAATAAACTTTATAAGAACCAATAGGATTAAAGATGATGATGTCAACCATGGGGGATGATTCACCATTTTTGGAGTAAAAAAGTAAAAATAATAAAAAATAATAAAATAATAAAACTATTTTTTCAACTTATCTCCCTAAGGTTTTACTCAAATTTCAAGTGGGAGTACTTGTTGGATTCAAAATTTGATTCCTCATCTATGTAGTACCCATGTTGCATACTTTCGATGGACCCCACTACACGAAAAATGAGAAATACATGAAAAAAAGTGATTACAATCACATTTTTCATGTATTTCTCATTTTTTTTGTAGAAGAGTCCATCGAAAGTATGTAATATGGGTACTAATTGGATGAGGAATCAAATTATACATCCAACTATTTTTCCCGCTTGAAATTTGAGTAAACCCATAGGGAGATAAGTTGAAAATACTAGTTGAAAAAATAGTTTTGTTCTTTTTTCCCTCTAAAATTCGATGATATAATGTAATATTATTTTATTATTTTCACTATTATTTTATAATTTCCTTAGGAGGCCCATTTTAGACCTCAAAATTCCCCTAATTTCTATCGTGATCTCTAAGAATCGTTGCAGTTATCTCTACGAAACTAAAATAAACTAGAGACTAAAGCTAGAAATTTCCTTCTCTTCCCTGCTTGGCCTCTCTTATACTACTCACACTCCCTTAGAAATGTGCAGAGATGCATATGGAAATACTTCTCCAAGTAATCTACTGCCTTCAACTAATCATTGATATTACTCGCTCTGCCTTCCAAATCCTTATCCGGGAACTGGCAAACAACATTAGAGAAGTTTCAAGGTATAAAATGGGCATTAAAAAATGTAAAACAAAAATAAATTTTATTATAAGAAATAGGATTCAAGATGATGATGTCAACCATGGGGGATGACTCACCATTTCTGGAGTAAAAAAGTAAAAAGATTAAAAAAAAAAAAAAAAAAAAAAAACTACTATTTTGACTTTTATTTTCAACTTATCTCTCTACGGTTTTACTCAAATTTAGAGCAAGAGAACTCATTAGATGCAGAATTTAATTCCTCATCCAAGGAGTACCCATGTTGCATAATTTTCATTATCACTCAGAAAAAAATGAAACATCATTTTACAAAGCATTAGAGGTTCATGTGTCAAAGGTAGGGTTATAAAATTCATTTTTCTTTACTTGGTTAGGAAAAATTTTAGCTTTTTCTTATTATATTATCCTAAATTCAAAAAATCACACTCATTCAAATATTTTTAGGTCACATCAGTGATTATTTTCTGACATTTTTCATTTCCTGAGCTTATAACTCTGAAAAAAAGTCATTTTAGCCAAGAATCCCTACCTTCGTAGTGAAATACACAAAGAAAACACACTTTTTGCTATGAAACTTCTAATACTTTCATAGCGAAACTGCCTATAATTACACTAAGCATGCTACAAAAGGAAGGATTCATGTCTGTCTTGTCAAAACAATTGCTAGGTGTCAGTAAATTATTGAAAGGGATAGGGTAGATGCCATTTGATTCAATTAGGGTTAAGATCAAGGTACAATGATCATGGTTGAAGTCATTATTACCATTTTTAGCATGTATGAGTCATCATTATATTATGAGTTGTCATAGAAATTCAAAATATTTCCTAATTGATTCAATTTTCATTCTTCATTCCCTCTATGCGTGTTATTGAGCTCTGAAGAGTTATTTCACTAAGCCCAAGTTGTGACTAGTGTTTTCAAAGGTTTGCAGGTATCATTGATCAAGCGAGGGAGAGAAGATATTAAAGGACCATGGCTGCAAAGAGGAAGACCAACAAAGGTGGCCATTGTCTTAGATATGAGCTATCAGACATGAACTTGATAAATGAAGACCCAACAGCTTCAGAAGTTTTCAGAAGAATAGGGTGTTTGCAGTTTTGCCAAAGATTGCAAGGATGCCATGTACAAGTTTCTAAATAATTTTCCCTAAATTTCAATCAGACATTTCCGCAAAAGTGGGAATGCTCAACCTCACTATAACACCAAAAACCATTGCAGTAGCAACAAGGATTCTAAGAGGAGAAGAAAAATGGTTCAAAGGTATCAAATTCAAAAATCAGGAATGTAAAGAACTTATCAAGCTAGAACATAGTGAGGTTGACCTTACAAATGCCATTCCAAGGAGCTGCATGAAAGATAATTTCTCAAAGCTACTGCTTATCATTCAGAAGTACTTCACTTGTGAAGGGAGATATCATAAATTTTATTCTTACCACTTCAAGCTTCTTCTACATTTTGTTGGTAAGATATCTCTTGATCTACCTTTTTATTATACAGAAGCTTAGAAAAAATGGCAAATAAAGTTCAAGCTAAATCTGAAGGAAGTGAAACCTCACTTTTTCATCATGGTTTACAAAATTTGTTGGTTTTAGATGAGTTAAAAAGACTAGATAGAGACTAGTCTTCTTTTTTGTTTGTTAGTGGTTTTTAAGTGGATGCAATTACCCCTAAAATAACTCCTAAACCTAGAGTTATACTATCACCTTTAGTGGCAAATAAAATTGAACCAGTAATCATGGAAACAGAGTAATTGGAGAAACTTGATACACCTATTGTTTCACCTACAAAACAAGAACCAACTGTGAGTAAACATGGCAGAAAAAGGATTACAAGAAGCCAAACTGTGGCTAAAGGAAATTTAGAAGACATTCTACATGTTATTGATATTGAAGAGACTCCCTTAGTTCAAGCTGAGGATATAGATGAGGGAGGAAAGAAGCTCAGGAAAGCTAAATAAAAAAAGAAGTTAGAGTTTGAAGGTGAGGATGCAGGTTTTATGTTTCAGGCTAGGAAACCCTTGACAAGACATGCTAGAAAACTTTTGGAAAGTAGTAAAGAATTTCATCTAGCCACTGACACTGTTCAGCCACCACAAAGCATTATTGACCTTTCATCACTTGAAGAAGAAGATAAAGTCATCAAGCAAAGGAAAGGAAAGGAGAAAATTATTGAAAAAAGAGAGATTGAGGTCTTAAAGGAGAAATTGAAGTTAGAAAATCATGAAATAGCAGTCATGAAGAAAGAGGCAAGGAAACATAATGTACACAAATTTTAGTTTGAGAAAATGAAAGAGATTTTGGAAGAGCAGGTTGATAGTGTGTCAAAAACCTTAGATGATACACAACAACTAATCAAACGAACTATGCCATTGGGAAAGAGGTGAAGCATGTTAGAAAAATGAACCTGCACTTGAAATATAGCAACAGAAAGATGAAGGACCAAGTTAAAGACCTCCAAGAGCAGTTAGAATTGATCCATGACGAGCTGGAGAAGAAGGGCTTAAAGATAATTGTAGTTGAGGAACCCATAGCTCAACTCATCATTAATGAATAAGAAACACCTCTAGGATCTTAAGTTGAGTTTGTTTATGTTTTGAGAGGTCAATTTCATGTTGAAAACCAAACTTGTACAGTTGGAAGGTACATTTTTGAAACAAGGTAAAAATCTATAAATTTCACAGTTTTCCACAGTTTCGTAGCGTTTCCTAGGCTTGAAGCTAGGAAAACGCTATGAAAATTTTTGTAGCTTTCATTTTTCTTCTAAAACCATTTTTTGTAGCTTTTATGGACAGAAAATGGTAGTGATGATATTCCAGGGCATGATGGACACCATGCAAGAGCAAAGAAGCAAAGATTTTGATTGAAAAAGTCATTTTTTGTACGCTACGAAACTGCCATGCTTTCATAGCAAGCTGTTTGAAGGTTTCTGAGCAAGTTTAAGAGAATTTCTGGATAGGTGGAAACATTCAACAGGTCAAGGTAATTTTCTAGCAATCATCCCTGACTTGAAGACCATGAAATGGAGACATCTCATCAGTTGAATACTTTGTTGAAGAGAGGGTCCTGTTTTCCTAAAAAATAGGGTTTGTTTCAATATGTTGAGGAGGATATTTAACATGTCAAGTAGTGATGAGCTATGAAATACCCCATTCGAACATGTGAAGCATTAGTTCTCAGATATGTAACTGTTTTAAGAGATAAGGTAGTTTGATGTAATAAATAGGAGTTTGAGTCCTATTAGGAAAATTATTATTTTAGAGTGTCTCTATCATTTTCTCATTAAATGAAAAGTTTTCCTATTATGCAAGGTGTCATAGGAAGAGTTCGATGGGTCTAGCGAAGAGTTAGATCATCTATGATGTAAGAAGGTCTATTAAAGGGTAGATTATCAAATGTGTAAAAGGTTGGAGATTTTTTACACTACTGCAGCTTTATGTAATTTCACTGATATCAGTAATAGAGAGGACTTTTTCTTGACAGACTTGAGATTCTCATGGATTTTTTAGTTCTTTTATGATCTATATTTTTATGTGTACTACTTGCAGTGGATTTCATATTTATTACTCAAAATTCATATGTGTATGCTCTGACTTCCTCTATTAATGAAATGGTTGTGTTGCTCTATGTTTCATGTGTGATTTACCTTTGCTAAAAACTCTTACCTTCCTCAGCTTCCATGTCAAGAGACCTTACAACTGAACCTACTGATTTTTTGACTCCATAAGCCCAATGGTTGTAGAGCTATACTCCTTTAAATCTACACACATCACAATAAAGTTATTTTTCAAATAGGGTTAGCCATCTAGTTTCATCATTATCTAACATCATAAACCCCTTTGAGAGAGCCCTCTCAGACTGAAGAGGCTAAGCTTCAATCACAAGTTGGTTTGAAAAAGTTACATAGAGTTTCCTGATTAGCAGCCAATCAAGTGAAATTTTTTGATAACACTTTCGATGAACCCTATGACACAAAAATTGATAAATACATGAAAAATGTGATTACAATCATGTTTTTCGTGTATTTCTCATTTTTCATGAATCAAGGTCCATTGAAAGTATGCAATGTGGGTACTCCTTGGATGAAGAATTAAATTTTGCATCTAATGAATGCTCCCGCTCAAAATTAGAGTAAAACCATATGGAGATAAGTTGAAAATACGAGTTGAAAAGGTAGTTTTTTTTCCCTCTAAAATTTGATGTAATCTAATCTTATTTTATTATTTTATAATATTCGTTAGGAGGCCCATTTTAGACATCAAAATTTTTGATGACTGCAATCTCTACAACTTGAATCGATTATTCTGGAAAACTTGGACTTACAAATTAATTTTCGTGCTTCAGCCTTCTGCAATTGGAAATCATAGATCTCCTCCTGGAAACTAGAAACCTCCTTTTGTGTGATTTTCTCTTCCTTCACACCACAAACATGCAACTAAAACACCTGCTGGAAATATAATGTGCCCATATGTTCCAAAAAAATCAATTGATATACTCTCTGGAATTTCTTTCTGGCTACCACACTACCTGCAAATTATGCTTCTGAGGTTATTCAAACTTTTCCTCCTACTAGATCTCAAAATCAAAATTTTTGCCCCTACTATTCGCATCACTAGATTGACCTGCACAAATTTTAATCATGTGCTTTAGATATCCCTCTAAAACTATAGGATCTATTGATATTTCACCTCTAATCCATATATATGTTCCACAATTATCTAATACCAACTTAAAATTCCTTGATTGCAATTATTGGATATTATTCTCCTCACTGTTAGCAGTTTAATTGTTTACGGGAATTAACAAATAATTCACAATTTCAATTTTCACGATAAAACGTTGTGGAAAATAAAACCAACACTACAACAAATCAAGCCATTAGCACCAGAAATAATGTTGGAAATAAGTGTATTTGAGCCTATGAATTAGATTAAATTGGCGGCGCAAAACCCGACACTACAATGCATCTTCACTTGGGAATAAAAAAAACAATAATAATTGTTTCTTCCATTCTTGATTCCATTGCTGCATGTATTTGTACTTCTAAGTTTTCTCCGAGTTGTGCTTCCTATTTTTCTTTTGGTTTCACATAAAAATTAACTTCTTTTTGGGCTTCCTAATTTATGGCAAGTTATGCTTCGAGCTTTTCTTCCAATATGTAATCATTTTTTGTGTCTAACTTTGCTTCCATTATGGCATCTTCTTTAGCTTCTAGTATGGCTTCCATTATAGTGTCTTTCGTTTATTATAATATTGCTTTGATTATTACTTCTTGGTTTGCTACCTGAATGAATTATTTTTTTGCTTCTTAGGGAACGCCAAGTTTGGCTTCTAATATGGCTTCCATTATTACTTCTTTTTTTTCTACCGAAATTGGTTTTGTTTTTATTCTCAGGTATCTCCAAGTTTGGCTATTAGTATTGCTTCCATTATTACTTTGTTTGCTACCTAAATTTCTTCTTTTGTGCTTCTTAGGTAATAGAAATTTTTGCTTCCAAGATTTATTCTGGTGTGCTTCTAGTTTAACTCTGATTTTTTCTTCCTTATTAGCCTCATGGTTTGCTTCCTTTTACTTGCAATGTTTGCTCCCCATTTAATGCTTGGGTTTGCATTTGTTTTAGGTCTAGGTTTTTCTTCTTTTTAGTGTTGGGATTTTCTTTTTAATTAACCTCCAATTTTGCTTCATGTTAAGCAACCAATTTAGCTTCCTATTTAGAGTCATTAATAGCTCCAAGAATGGTTTCCAATTTAGTGTCCAACTTTACTTCTATTTTAGAGCCACATTCTACTTCCATTTTAACAACTCATGTTGCTTCCTTTATAAATTCCATTTTTTATTTTAACATTTTTTATTTCAATTAGGGCACGATGGATTCGAACCACCAACCACCTGCTTGTAAAATAAGTGTTCTTCCATTGAGCTAACACCCTTCAAAGAATTAGAATTTGAAACTTTATAAATTCTAAATTCTAAAACTTTGTAAAGTATTAGTTAATCTTTCACTAACCTAGCACAACCACAAAAAATAAAATAATATAAAATTAAAAATATCTATTTTCCCACCCTAGTTAATAAATGTTGGATAAGATTCATGTCAAATAGGAACTTACCAACACAAGCATTTGACCTCCAACATTTAAAGGCGGTGGCTGCAAATTGTAAGACATGTGTTGAGGTACTAGTGAGGTATGTTGTGCATGGGGAATTTCATCCAAGTTTGAGGTGTGAGTGCAATGTTTTCCATGAGATGGATGGGATAAGTGCGATGCCTGTTGAGACTGATGAAGGGATTGGTTTTGGGATTGAAGTAATTTTCGATGTTGTGGTTGATGTAGTAGTCAATTCAACTAATGTTGTGGCTATTGCTATATTTGATGGTGAGGTTGTCAAATGTGGAAAATAAAATATTAGAAAAGAAAGTCCTACATACAGATGATTAAGATGTGAGATTCGGGACATCATTCGTGTACTACAACAACTTGGTTATAATTGTTCTCATGTCATTAAAATAAAATAAAAAATAAAAAATAAATTACAATAAATATAAACATAATAAAATATACATTATTAAACAATATAACCAACAAGTAATAAGACAAATAAATTATAATAGAAATCGAACCAATGAGAATCCAAACTTATAGGTGAACAAAGACCAGGAGGAGCACCTATTGTTGAGGAATTATCTACATTAAGATATGCCTTATCCACAATGAGCCAATATCCATGAGATAAAGAACACTTCAGCTACATTTCCAATGTAAAAATTGCACCCATCCCAATTATTGTAAACTAAAAGAATGTAGGAACTCAAAACATTTTTAATCACATTTTCATACTAGGATCGAAGATACAATGACATGCATTCAAGTTATAGTAGAAAGGGATTTCTGAGGGGTATGCCTATATTTGTGTCTTGCTGAACAAAAATTAATATCTCTTTCATAAATTACTACTTCATGCCTTCTTGTCAATTGTTCGAACCTAAACCACACTGATCTTACAAATGGGGATAAAATAAAAAAATTCATAGTTAACTTAACTAGATGTTAATGTTTCAAGATGTGTCCAATTTCCAACAGTTCCAAAAAACAAACTAAATCAACCATAACATCACATGGACCTTAAAACAAAGGATATGACTAACCAATTTTCCTCTTTAAAAAAAGAATATTATGTGTAGAAGATAAACACAAAGGATATGAAACACCAATTTTGATTTCGTTTATTGTTTTGTATACGCCAATTAACATGGCTCTAGAGTCCAGACTCAAACTTTACAATTGGAAATTCCAAAGGTAACATGTGCTAAGATCGAGCATGATGCGAAGAATGATACTCTCTATGCAAAATTTTAACATAATAAGCCATGGTTCACAAATAGTTTGAACTTGCCTTGTACAATTCCTTTCGGGCAAGTTATCCCTTGGTAAACGAATCAAAGAGGTATATAGATCTGTTGAAAAATACTACTAGTCAAATTAACAACTTCCCTTTGGTCCAAATTCCAATTAATCAAGTTAACCACATCTAACATGGACAATAAACAAGGTTTTGACTCCATGTGAAATTCAAGTTCATGCTTTTATCCATAATCCAACAACTTCAAATTAGTTTTCACACATCACATGCGATGCTTGTTTTTTTGTAAGCTTGGGTGGGACTCCATCATCATCATCATGTCCAATATATCATCCCAATCGAGAGGGAGAATTGAACCAATGAATTCACATCAAGGAATTCATTAATAGAGCACCCAATCATCACCTATCCAAGAATCGTGGACACATCACATAAGATGCTTGAAAAAATGTCATCATCCATATTGTAGCATGTCTAAAGCACGATCTCTAAATTGAATAGGATATCATCAAACTGCACTCTCAAGTTTTATAAAAACAATCATAGCATAAACAAAATGGGAATATCAATCAACCTCCATTAAATTTCTCTCACCTCAAGTCATTCTGCGAGAAAAAATGATGTGGCAGCAATATTTATATCATTCCCCAAAATGTAATTAGATCATTGATCATTCTCAACTAGTTGAACATGAGGAATTTTATTACTACCAATGTGAATGATTCCATAAAACTTAACTACACTAAGGAGAGATTCCAATATTTCATAAAATGAATCAAATCAAATTTCTTGTTTCTTAAAATTATATCATAAGATAGTCATAAAACCATGTCATAAATATTATCATGAAAATATTCAAATAAGATGACATTTACAGATTCATTCTAAACTTTCGTGTCTTTCATAATTCAGTGCTAATGGATTGCAACCATATATAAAAAATTTCCATAAAAATTAGAAGAGATACTTGAATAGAATTACCAGTCTACCCTTGACTCATCTATTTACCAAAAACCATTACATTGCAAAATGTGGAAAATTGGCTATTGCAATAATTGCACAATTGGGCATCACAAGAATGATAACTAGTTTAAATTTCATTATCCCACTAGGACATCATAACCTTGAAAATGGAAAAGGATATTTATGTTCTTTAGTCATAATTTTTTTATAAATAAAATAAATCACTTATATATTACTAAAATAACAAACTCACAGGCCAAACCATAAATGGGTGATATTTTGAATTTGGCTCTAGGATCACAGATGAAGTAAACAATGAAAAATGTTCTAAATCCTATCAACAATAAATATATCATATACCCCTAATAAATATTCCAAAACACAAACTTGTCTTATCTTTTTTTACGTTAAGCTTATCCCTAAGCATCCCAAAAATAACCCAGTTATAACTAGTGTTGTTACAAATCCTACTAGAATATTTCTAAAGTTTTTACAACCATGATCAAAATATAACCTTGACTCCAAATAAAAACTCAATGATTGTGAGTCCAAATATAATCAAACTCCATATCCTAATAGTCTTCCGAAACATAACAAGTAAAATGGGAAACTGCAGTCTTCATATTAGAGGTGGCAGGGAAGGGGATCCAGGAGATTGTAATCTCTTATCTCTCCTCTCTCTGGGTATTTGAGGTCCAAAAACCAAAGGAGGTTACCAAAGAAAGCCATCATCATATGCTTAATTTGTCAATGAAACAACAATTCTCTAGATGTATATTAGTATTTGGCATAATTATCCCCGTATAAATCATTTGTGCTTCCATTGAATTTTTCTTCATATAAATTTCTTTAAGATCATTCCTTGAACTGGAATTAAAGTTTGATCACTCTTAGTTTTCCAAGCATCAAATATTTTATGACGACTATGGATGATTCCATGAATCTTCCTACACTAAGGGCATATTCCAATTTTTCATAATAAAAAACAAATTCGTTTCTTCGACTTATCAACAAATAAATCATGAACAATCCATTCAATTGTAACTGATATTTGGAAAATTGTTCTTCAACCACAAGTACGTGTAGGAACCTTATTAAAAAAAATAAAGAAGAATCTCCCTTTGAATCCTTGGATCAGTCCCATTGATTTTTTTCCAAAATATCCATTTCATGAACCCTTATACCTTCTTGTTTCTTAAAATTACTAGCAAATAAAATCCCAATCCCAAACATCCCATTAAGATGTAACTACTCATATTACTGTTCTATGATCACAAGCATACCAAGGTTCCTTTTCAACAATGAAGATAGATGAATCTTCCCCCTTTGAATTCCTGAATGAATCCCATTAGTTTCTACCCAAAATCAACTCCCTCATTTTTTTGAAATATTAGTTACCATGATTCCAAAATTTCTTTGCCAAAAAAAGACCCATCATCTTGCTTCTTATGTATATTATGTCATCCTCCTATACCTTAAGATGCAAATACTAAGGGTTTATGTTGGACCTTCTGAAACTCACTTGGAGACCTTGGTGATTTGGAGATGGAGAATGTTGTGGCTCCCCACTGTCATTTCTATCCACTACATAATGATCTTTTTGCGGTTGATATAAATCCATTTGCAAAAGATAGTCAAAGGGGATAACAAAAAAAAGAGAAAAAAAATCTCTTTTTTTGTCCACATAGTAAATCATAACATAATGTAAATCAAGCCAATAGAGACGACATGTTACTGAGTTTTTGTACAAATTTTGATTAACGAAAGTAGTGTATTTTGTATAAAAATATCCACAAACTTGTGTGTATATGAAAATCAAGCTTGGTCGTAAATCGAATAGTCAATTTCCAAATGTTAGAGGTTCTATATTATGAAACATGTGATTCCGTTCTTTCTTGAAATGCTTGGAGTATGGTTTTTTATGAACATATAACATTATATTATTGAGTATAAATGAATTATGGTAATGTGTTGGATTATTGAATTATATATATGGGTGTTGGTTGAATAAGAAATGTGTTTCTTCTAGATAAAATAAATTGTATTTTGCAGTCAAGGATAGGCAGTGGTTGAAGTTACATTCTAGAAAGGAATGGTCAAGCATTGATGCTTGAGTGGATAGGGTGTAAGAAACATCCAACCTTTGATCAAAACCAATAGGAAGTCAAATGACCATGATAAATTGATGATTCCTATATACCAAGGATGAATTTGATATGCTAATACGACAATCCCTAATTCATCAAGACTATGAAGGTAAGGAGTATTTAATACATCATCACAATTAGTTGGAATCGATTGGTCATTCACCAAATGTTAAGGAAATTAAGGTGTATTATGTTTTGATGGTTGGAATACTTCCTTAAAACCTCAAATCATGATTATGAAGAGCGTACAAGATTGTTTTGAATGGAACCTTTTGCCTTTGTGGTGGACACTCATCAATAAAGGTTTGAATAATGATATTCAATATTTTGTTTCTTGAATTTGTTAGTGGATTCTGTAGTACGTTTTTTGGGCAAGTTGTTTCTTGTTATTGCTATTATAAAATCATTTTTAATAATTTTTTGTGGTTGGAAATGTTTTAAATATTGCACATTCATTAGGGGAATTTTGAGGTCTAGAATGGGCCTCCTAAGGAAATTATAAAATAATAGTGGAAATAATAAAATAAGATTTGATGGCATCATCAAATTTTAGAGGGAAAAAAGGAAAAACTACTTTTTCAACTCATATTTTCAACTTATCTCCCAGAGTTTTTACTCAAATTTCGAGCGAAAGTACTTTTTGGATGAAATATTTAATTTCTCATCCAAGGAGTACCCATGTTGCATACTTTTGAGGGATCCTTCTACACGTAAAATGTGAAATACATGAAAAACGTGATTGCAATCATGTTTTTTCATGTATTTCTCATTTTTTTCATAGCAGGGTCCATCGAAAGTATGCAACATGGGTACTCCTTGGATGAGGAATTAAATTTTCCATCCAACGAGTGCTCCCACTCGAAATTAGAGTAAAAAAATTGGGAGATAAGTTGAAAATACGAGTTGAAAAAGTAGTTTTATTATTTTATTATTTTTTAATATTTTTACCTTTTTAATTAAAAAATGGTGAATCATCCCCCATGGTTTCTATCATTATATTGAATCCTATTGGTTCTTATAAAGTTTATTTTGGTTGTACATTTTTCTTAGGAGGCTCATTTTAGACCTCAAAATTCCCCTAATGTCAAGTGATATACACACCAATCCTATAACATGTTTTTAGCTAAATGTTGTAACTCTATGATGCTCCAAACTAAACTTTGCTCCATATAGATATTGACCTATCATCAAATGGATCTAACGATCACTATGTTAAGTTCCTAAATATACAAAATAAACATGTGTCTTTCATTTAGAATGAAAATTTAAATAAAGGCTACCTATCTTCCTACAATTTATCTCCTCCAAAAATGATCCTATTCCAATGTGTTAATCAATAGAAGATACATCATTCAACCCAGGAAAAATTAAAAAGGAAATACAATGTATTCTTAGTAATAGATGGACACCTTCCTTAACCAACTATTTCTCCCTTAAAACACACAGTAATGACCTTAAGACAAAGTTCACAACCTATAAATGAATCTTTGTCTTATATTTAATGCACAACAAATCCATACATGTAAATGATAAATTTCAACACATAATGTTCCATTTTAAATAATAGAAAATAGATCACATTTCCTTCTGATCACCCATTTCAAATCTCTTCAAGCCAAAAAGATAACAATTTCAGTAGGTAATTCTTCAAATAATTTGACATTGAAACAAATAAGCTCCTCAAGCAATAACAAAGACAGCCATCATTGATCTTATCTGAGATATTCTCCCATACAATGTATTCATCAGGGCCTTTTTGCTTCATGCATCTCTGTAAAAGACAATTCAAAGAACTCCATGAAGCTCCTAAACCAAGCTTTGGTTTTAGAAAAAATCAGTCGAGTCACACAATAGACCATATTCCACACAAAACCTAGATCACAAAATATTCAAATTCATTCAAGTTTTCCTAGAAACTGAGTGGCAAGTTCAGTGATGATTTCCGTCTATGATTTCTTTAATTGTCCATTCTAACTATAGTCACTTTGCAATCCCAATGCAAATATGTAATATTCCCAATTATCACACAACTAATTGAATATTCATTTTTGTTAAATTTCTCTTTTCTAAAGTTCAACATGAAATAAAGGGGTGAAGGGACCCATAAACCAACATTAGAATAAAATCACTTTCCTAAAGTCACTTAGGTAAGATAATTAAAATGAAAGGTGGGTCCCATGAGGCCAAGTGACAACACATGAGAGGTGCCATCTTAGTCAGCACAGAGGCATCATGGGGATAAGCAGTGCAGTGGCAGCGTGGCGATAGGTAGCGTAGATCAGCGTAGGGACAACATGGAAGAGGGACAACACAACACTAGTGGGCACAAGGGAATGCTAGAGGCTCAATAGCATAAAAAGGGGATGAGGGCTCTCATTCTCATTCATTCATACATCTTCAAAATTATGTCTATCAAGACTAGAGCGCGCTTGAGATTTTTACCTGAGTCTGCAAGTGTTGTTCATCACACAGGTGTCTCTGAGAAAAGATCCCAACCTCGTCCTTATGGGACTTAAAGTGCCCACTCAAGAGAGGAGTTATACCCTTAGTTTTTGTGAGGAGAAACATCAGTTCAGCACCAGGGATACAAATTTAATCTTAGGGAAATGCAGTCACTCAGAGGATCACACAGTCAAGAGGAGAGCATCTCTCGGTGAGGAGGAAGCTTGAAGAGAGCATCTTTGGAGTCTTGTCAAGGGATCATCCATTCCATAGTAAAGTTTCTTGGGTATTTGTTCGTCATTCAGTTTAGAGGCCAATGTACCCAATAGAAGTGCATACCCATCCCAAGATGGTCATTTTATGGGGCCGACCTTTCCAGAAATCCTTCGTGAGTTATTTTGGGTTTTTGGAGGAGAGTCCAGTTTTCGAGTCCCGGATTTTTTTGAGCAACATAACAACCCTTTCTAGCAGTCCCTTTCCAGCCAAAATCAACATTTCCAGCAAGAAAACGTAGAGGAGGATCCATGTAGAGCATTAGATGAGTAGAATTTATAAACAGGGAAAGAGATACCATTTCAGCCTACCTAAAGCAGGCCAAGGTGTTATCACTCTGAGCACTAATTGTACTTGTCCCTCATTTCAGGAATATTAATAAATGGCTCAACAGTTCTAGTTCATTTGCACTGTTTTTTATGTATGCTTCTATTTTCTATAGTTTTAGCCTTGTGTTTCTTTGTATTACTATCTATTTCCAATTTTGGATATTACAATGGTATAAAAGCTCATAGACTTGCCCCCACATGTGGAGAAATTGGTCTATGATAACTGGAGATAGAGATTTCATCACATACCGAAAGCATAGGTACAAAAGCAGAGAGTGCCGGCTCGAAATCATACCGACCAAGAGGACATCATTCTGGTTGAGGAGGACAAGTGGAAAGCACCAATGGCAGATGAAAGAGATTAAGAGAAGAATTTTGGTAACCTCCTCTTAAAATCGGTTCAAGAGCTTTCCAAAAATATAGAGGAAATTGGACAAAATATTTCCAGAGAGACAAAACAGCAGGAATTCCAAGGGAATTTCACAATGGAGAAGGGTTTGGTACTTCTCACCATGTATTGGAGAATAAAGCTACGGAATAGGTGGTGCTACGCACTCCCACAAGTTCCACCATGCCCACATTCTTGAATTCAATAGCGAGAACGAGAGGACCCCGGGAGTCGGAGGTGGCTCATTAGGGGGAGTATTTCGCAGAATATTAGTCATATGGTCCAGATTTTGGATATGCCCTTACCTTCAACGAATTCTTCTAGCTAAAAAATAATAGTAGACCATGCCGCTAGAATAGAGTAGGAGGGTACACGTAGGGGAATGACCTGTAAAGTACGGTGGGCAGATTTTTCTTTCCTACCTATGATGGATCATCAAGGTGTTCGGCAAAGGCTTGGGTGGAGAAGCTAGACATTTATTTTCAGTTGAACCAAATGGAGGAGGTAGAGGCTATCAAGGTGGCAACATTGCACCTTGAGCGAGAAGCCCACTACTGGTGGTTCCACATGATATCTACATTGGGTCACGCAGGGGTGACATCATATGCAAAGTTCACCCAAAGGTTGGTGGAGAGGTTTGATCGGAAGGACACAGAGGAACATTTTGTTGAGCTAACCAAGCTAAAACATATGGGGAATCCAGAAACTTACATTATCGATTTCTTGAATCTCTTAGTGATGGTTCCATATATGTTTGTGGCCAGGAGAGTGTATATTTCTATTCATGGACTAGTTGAACCTTTTCTTAGGCTAGTCAGATCCATTAGGCCTACTAAGTTGCAGGACGCAGTGGGGAGTGTTACACCATTTTTTGGTCATCTAATCTATTTTTATTAGATGGACCCAAGGACACCATGTAAGACCAATTTTACCCTAAGTAAAATTGCATTCACTATGAAAAATAACTTAGTAAACCACCTTTATTAAGTTGTTTATGGTCTAAACAGGAAACTCCATGAGGAAATATTAAATAAATCTACATTTGTTTGATTCTCCTCAAGGAATAATTAGTTAAAAAACAATTTAATTAATATTCCTAGTTATATTTAACCCAAAATAGGGAAATTAATTAGATAAATCATTGTTTATATTATTATTTCCTAAGAATAATTATTTAAACCTTATTTAAATAATATTATTTGTTGAATATAACTAAATCACCCTTAAATAATTAAGAAAATCATTATTTATTTGATTATTACTCAACCACATCCTTAAAATGATAAATAAATCATTTATTTATTTATTATTTACAAATAAAGGGATTTGACCGAAGTCAAATTCCTTTTCCCTCCAACAAATATAATAAAATATTCCATAAAAGTTGGATCTTGATTTGGTTAATAATATTTTAATTATGCACCAATATATAGACTAACTCAATATTTTGTTATAAATAGAAGGGTTTTCCCATTCATTTACCACATTTTGTTGCCTAAAGATCACTCTAGATCTTATACTTTTGGTCTGACTATTGATCCACCATCATAGTCATATTTTGCTACCATTTTTGTCTGGGTTTTCTACACCATCAAGCGAGAGGAATTTTAGATCTGAAGTGATGAGGACTTACAAGAACCCATCCCATTGAGGAGAACTGGGAACACCCTCCTGTGTTTTCCTCCCAGGTGCCATTAATACAAAATTCATTCAACATATTCTTGTCTTGGCTATTTGATGCATGGAGTAAATATTGTTTTTTCTACTGCTTAATGTCTTCTAATGTACAGATCTAGATTTTTGCAGCATTTATCTTGATCACCTAACTGCAGATATGAGGATATTGGTAGCCATCCTCGCTGTTAGGGTTGTTTGTTATGCACAACTAAAGTGGTATTTTTTCGTACGCTTGGAATTAAGATTCATACTAACAACTGGCGACTCCACATGGGTTTATGACTACGACTATTGTCATTTTTCTAATCCGTGCATATCCAGCTACTTCAAACCCTAGTATTTCTCTTCAGCCCCTTGTTTTTTCTTCTCTTGATGTTTTTTTCAACCTATAAAACCCTAAAACGATAAAAAATCTTCGTGTGTTTTAGGACCTATTGCACAAGTGACAGACATCAGCCGCAGCTGAGACGACTATTTTTTTCTGAAATCTTCTGCCAATTGTGCCAGAAGTGCAGGTCACACTTTTTGGCCAAAAAAATGCGACTTGGAGCTTCAAGAAGTAGGAATCAACCCAAAAACTGCGACCTCCACTGAAAACAAGTCAGAAACTGCAACCTAGATTTTTTGCAGGGATTTTTTTGAAAGTTTTTTGGGTTTGTCTAAGCCTCTGTTCAGGGTTGTTTCACCTCTGTCTCTTCCTGTTTTGGAACTGTAATTATTCTATTTTGAGTACTAAGTGGGAACCTAGCCCCCTAGGGCTTCAGTACCCTCCACTTCTTGTGGAAGAGTTTTTGTTGTTGCAAGTTGTCTCAAATTTCAGAGTCTTCAACCTTTTTTTTAGATTTGATACCTCACCTTCAGATCCACTTCAGATCGACTTGTTATCCATCCAAATCACCTCATTTAGATTTTTTTGGGTTTTCCTCTAGGTTTCACTCTGTTTCCCTCCTGGAGATATCCTTTTTCCTCCTCTTTTTACAGCAACTTCTCCTCTGATTTGTTGTTTTTTTCTGCACCACTTTCCAGCAGATTTTGTCCTTTAGATCCCTATCCCTCCTGACCTTAGATCTATTGGCTTTTTTAGTGTGTTTTGATTAGTTTTTTGCTCACCTATAGGCTAGTTGTT
Source organism: Pinus albicaulis (assembly GCA_034641835.2). Taxonomy (NCBI): domain Eukaryota; kingdom Viridiplantae; phylum Streptophyta; class Pinopsida; order Pinales; family Pinaceae; genus Pinus; species Pinus albicaulis. Next base: position 733,017,707 of record CM076582.1, read on the forward strand.
CAGCGGCCCACCTCCTTGGGTTTAGGTTATTGCATTATTAGCTGTTTATTTTCTGTTTTTGCAGACTTATACACTGTCATTTGCAGGTTTATTTGTAGCTATACATCACAATTTTTATTTTTCTCTGCAAACGTCTGGGTTTAAAAATTAAAATTTACACACTTCACACACACACCCTAAGTGAAAAGGGCTTGGTTAACAACGCCAATTAAAGACTCTAAAACATTGAAATCAATTGATCTTGCACCTCTCTGCCCTTGTTTCGACATTGTAATCAGTTTATCCTACACATCCCTACCCTTGTCAGTCTCTTTTTCCTTTGTGTCGTGTTTGTGTCGTCATCATTGTGCCACCAAGGCATTTATCCCAGAGACTTCTTGGCCTTCATCCTTAGTTTCTGATAGGAATAGTTACTCCTCCACATAGGGTTCGAGTTAGTCCTCCACCGAGTCCGCACACTGACTCTTCTTCTGGTCCTTCGAGTTCTCCTTCTTGTTCCACCTTCGGTTCTCCACCTAACACCTTCACCATGTCTGGTGGAGGACCTAATGCTGGTGGTAAACTCGGCCCTCAGGCTGGGAATACCATTAGTGAGACCGCAACAGACACTACCCCAGCTACCCCCTTGCTCCCCTTCATGGTAGGCCTCAGCCTCCCCAATTTTGACTAGTTGATAAATGACCCTATACACCATGATGCTAATTTTCCTGCTATGCCAACAAAGCTACCTTCTGACATCCCAAACTTTGAAGGCTTTGCTATAGAAGATCCTACAAACCATGTTCGATCTTTCCACATCTAGTGTTCATCTAACTCCATTACTGATGACTCTGCCCATCTTCGGTTATTCCAACGTATGCTTACAGGTGAAGCTTCTAAGTCATATGTTGATCAGGCCCCTTCCTCTCATACCACCTTTGCGACTATTGCCCAGTCTTTTCTGTCTTACTTCCAGCTTCCCCTTCGTTATGACACTGGTACCGAACTCTTGAATACTTTCCATCAATCATCTGCGACCCGCCCTTTCAACCATGTGCAGGAATGGCGGAGAAGAAAGAGGCTATGTCGAGATCCTACCTTCGAAGACCATGTCTACATGGATTGGTTCCTTAGATCTCTTTTGCCACTTATCGGGAAAGATGTCGCATCACACTTTCCTCAAACCGAAGAAGCTGATCTCCAAATTGCATTAAAATATGACCTGATCTATGCTCAGTCGGGTTATGTTTATACCATTCTACCTGATCTTCCTAGACCCGGTGGTGCCAACGCACTAGGGGCATCTCACGCCACCGATGGTATCATTGAAGCTCTCTCTAATCCATATGCTTAGCCTCCCATGGGCTATGTTTTTCCTCGGGGGGGCTAGCACCTCCTGCACTTTTCCCCCTCCTGGTAGCACATATCCAGGATACGACATGCCTCATCTTTTTTCCCAAACTCTTGTTTACCACACTATTACCAAACCTCCTTATTATCCGTATCCACATCTTGGTGCTCCAACTCCTCCAGCATTATCACCTCCTCCTCCCTTGCCTTCTCAACCCCTGCAACAGCAACCACCACCCCCCAGGGGAAGGTGTATGCACAGTAGGGCACGACTAATCCTCCTCCCTCAAAAAAGAAGAGGATAGTCACTCAAAATCAAGCTACCCCTAGTAATCCTGGACCTAATCAAGGTAATGCTCCTAACACTATGAACCAGCAACAGAGCACTCAGCCCAAGCAGGACAGGCATGTTCGCATGAACAAGCCATGTTCTTGTTGTGGTGTTTATGGTCATTACACGCATGATTTTCGTCTTTTTCCATAGATGCGGAAACTATGGGAGTCTCAAGAAACTTTGAGAGGACAACAAGTTGTCCCTTCCATTCCTCCCAGTCCTGCACCTAGTCAACCGGTTGTGCTTATCGATCCTTTCCCTCACCAAGGATTTGTGGCTACCCAACCACCTGAAGGTCAGGTGGCCACTCAACCTCTTCCATCCGGTACCTCCGATTACCAGATTCTCATGATGAACTTTGATCAATGTAATATTCCTAAATTATCTACGGCTAATAGGAATATTAATTTTTCCTTGTTAATTTTCACATTTCATGATTGATGAATAAATTGTAAAGGAGGACGTGTAAAATTCATGAGAAACAAGAATAAATCAATGCCTATGTGAAAAAAGACATATCTAGGCTATTTAAATAAACTCTTGCAGATGTGAATGGGTCTAAATCACAAGAGTGGGTCATCTTTGACCAAGTCAACAACGCAGTCTTAATGCATTGAACCTCTTTGAGGGACAACGAAGTTCTAGAAGGAGACTCTAAATGTGAAAGGGGCTAAACCAATGAAGTGGTTTAGGGTTTGGAAAGACTCCTATATTATAAAAAGAAGAGGAGGGAAGCAAGAAAAGGTTGTCGAAGAATATCATTTTTGAAGGTATTGTCTGCTCAGACATCCCTTGTTCGGTCTTCTTGTTTAGGAATCCTACCTCCTTCCTTGAGCAGCTCTTGGAGGAGACTTGTGTTATCTTTTCCACATTAGGATTTGAGGCCAAGATTCATCTTACACCTACGGCGCTGCTCCTATTGAGGGTTGAGCTGTCCTTGTGAGTTGTAGCAGTGGGAGCAACTAGATCTACTCAGATCTAGCTTATACTAGTGGCTCTTCTCAGTGAGTGTGTCTTTTAACCTCCTGGAAGAGTTCATTAGCTGATTTTGATTCAGATATACATCTTGGAATTATGCCAAATCATTCTTAGAGGCTACAACATTGTTTCTATCCCTAGACAATGTTATTTGCAGATCTACAGTTGCAGGGTGTTTTGTCTACATTTTTGAGGAGAGATCTCCGGTGTTGGGATTCTTCCTCTCACTGTGGTGATCCATGGATTGGCCATCCAATCCATGTTAGTTTCAGATATTATCTAATGTACCATTGTATTATTCAGAAATTTTTGAATCATTCTACAAATTTGCAAGCTTAGATCTCAGATTTACTCTCTATGCTTCATGTTTTGCACAAAACCCCTAGGGGAATGTATAGATCAGCATTTCTTGTACACATATCTAAATATCTATGTATAGATCTGCTATAGATCTGAATATTAATATGCTACTTCTTTGACCACTAAAAATAATTTTTTCATGGTTATGCAGTCTTTTCTTATGTTTGTAGCACCTCATTTTGAGGATTTTTGCTGTATAATCTCATTCTTTATCTTGTATACTGTATGGGCTATAAAGAACATCAGATTTTCTGTTATATATCTTATTTATGAACCTTCATATCAGCCTCCTAATGTGCTTCAGTGGAACTGCGTTATTTTTTAAGCATTCCTTTGCATAGAGCTGCAGCCCCTCTCTTTGGGTGGTTTTCAGCTAGACTAGTTTGTGGAAGATTTGTTTACCCCACCTAGTCTGATTTTTTTTTGCTCTCCTTTTGGATTTAGATCTTAGATGAGCTGATATAAGGGATCCAGAAGCTACAAACTCATTTATATGCACAATATTCTCAGAAGTGCGTTATTTCAACAGGTTTACTGAGCTGTTCCAATTTTGGAACATTACAATCAACCTTTAACTGTAGACATTAATCTTCAGACTTGTTCCCGTTAGTACAAAATGCCTCCTGCTACGTCTGTCCCCGAGCCACCTCCTTCAGTCTCTACATAGCCTCTTTTGACACCTAATGGTCCCTTGCAGATCCCTCAGACTAGGGTGGAGATTCATACCAATATCCCTAAGGGACCACTATGCCGAAATGCTGCTTCTGGCAAAGCTACCCATTCATATAGCATAGTAGATGATTTGGCACAATCCCCTGCTGCCATTTCGACAGTGGAACTTCTCCAGTTGTGCCCTTCACAACGAAAAGCTCTACTATATACCATGGGCACTGTAGATCCTTCCAACTATCGATTGATTTTCTTCCATGTTGACGGGTCAGAACATCCTCCTCTCCCTGCTTCCGTCTCTTTCCAAATCCCAGTCAAGATCTGGAATACCAACGTTTCCTGATGCATTATTGATGAGGGGCCATCCACCTATGCGATGTCTGCTTCAATTTTGAAGTAACTCGGATCACTTGAGTTGGCTCCTTCCATCATCACTCTTTGAGCGTGGGATGGCCATGCCTCCCAGCCCATTGGCTTATTCCGCAATTTTCCTATTACTCTTGCGGGTAAGACAATTTGTATTGATGTAGAAGTCATATATGCCCCCTTAGATTACAACATTCTATTGGGTTGTAGCTACACTTATGCAATGTTTGTTGTCCCTTTCGTGGTCCACCGCAAGATGTCCTTCCCTCATAACGAAAAGATAGTCACCATTGACCATTTGACATATTATGAACCGAAGTCTCAGACCTCCCCTGAGTCCACTATCTCTTCGGTGACAAATAAGCAAACTGTCGATCCTTTGACCAGCATTTCGCCTAGAGTCTACAAATATTCCTCATTGCTTGGCACTTTCCCTAGTCTTCCTCCTCCTGTCTCTGATCCCAGCTCATTGAATGTTTTCATGATGCAATCGTCTCGGGCTACCCTCAAGCAGCCCGCCTCAGCTAGTCAGTAGCCTCCTTACCCTCCGCAGCCTACTCCTAGCCCTTCAAGTCAGCCTTCTAGACCTCCTCTTCTTGGCCCTTCAGATGGTACTCATGAGCCTCCTTACCCTCCTCGAACAGTTCCTCTAGGCCTTAACCATTTAGGATCCATCCTGCCTGGCGATTACCCATCCAGTCAAATACCATTCCTAGCTCTCCCACCAGGAGTCTATACAGCACTTGTCATGGCCACTCTCTCTCTTCCTAACTTGACCCTTGGAATTCATGTCTAGTACCTTGATCCTCCAGCCGCTACCCCGCCAGGTCAACCCAAACCTTATCTTGCTTTAACCCTGGCTCAACCGGTCCCCATGACTTCTCCCTCTACAACAGTGCCTCAACCACCTCAACGGGAACCACCTCCTATTGCGACTGCTTCAGGTAAGAAGGGAAAATCTCACAAGAGGGCCTCCAAAGACAAGGCTACCCTGATAGACCCTGCACCTCCCCCACCCGCAAATCCCTATTCTTTGTGTGATGTCGTCGGCCATGCCACCCATAACTGTCCTGAACTGCCTCGTATCAAGCCCATGGTTTAAGTTGCATTCCCTGAGTCTACGGTCCTTGAAGCCTCTGCTTCTTCCTTGACTGCAGCCAAGAATCCTAAAACTATTCACACTAACCAACCTTGTGCGTTGTGTGATCTCCATGGCCATTATTCTCACCATTGTCCCCGCCTTACAGATTACCATGCCTCGTTAGAGGTAGTTTGGGAGTACGAGATTGAAAAAAACCAATCTGCTTCTCCCATACTCGCGCAGTATGCCGCATGCCAGACTAAGGATTTACCCGCTCCCATTGACATTCCCCCTTCTGATGTCAAGATGAAGGAGCCTGCAGCCACCATCCTCTACCTTTCATCATCCATGAGACCCTAGGTGGAAGCTCCCTTTAAATCTTCCCCTGTTGTTTCGCTTAACCTCCCTTCAGCGATCACCCTGGGCTCAACATTAGTATATCCCTTATTTTCTTTTTCTTTCGTCATCCCTCGTGATGATGCACATGTGAACCTTTCTTCTCATGATGATGAGTTAGGTAGCTTCGTCGTGTCATGTGGTCTCCCTTCCCCCGTCACTCCATCTTCTATTGCGATGATGACATCATCGAAGCCATGTACACCCCTGACTTCATCTTTCCCGCCCATAAATGGGATAGCACCACCCGTTCCTATAGTGACTTTCATGATCTCAGCACAAGATACGCCTTTGGTAGCTCCCACACTCCACGTCACCATTGGCGCGTGAGTAGTAGACATCTTACCCAGATCGCTCCCTCCCGCGGAGTGCGTTCAATTTCTACTTTGTGCTCAGGCTGCCAGCATGGTTCATCATCCTCCCATTTATTGTCTTGTGGCACCTTTCATATGGATCTCCCATCCACACCTTACATTTGTTTTGCTGATGTTGCAAGTCGCTACTCCAAGAATGTAGCCTCGGCAGGTTGGGCCATTTTTACCCCCTTGCACTCCCTTGTTCTCTCGAATGGGGTATGCATTGGTACTACTACAAATAACCAGTCTGAATATGATACAGTATGAGGTTTATTAGCCGATGTCCTTTCACATCACATCCTCCACCTTCATGTTCGTTTATATTCCCTGCTTCTTGTCATGCAATTGAATGGTGTCTATCGTTTGCATAATCCTATCCTTTTTAGAAGATATTTATGAGTGAAGCTTTTGATGCATGAATTTGAAATCATTACATTCAGTCATGTACCTAGAGCACAAAATCACTATGTAGATAGCATTGGAAACCATATTCTAGATTGGAATTTATAACATGTATTTAACACAAGACAATAACATAAAAATACCAAAACAATGCATATCCATAATATGTGTCGTATAAAATGTTTTAGAGTCCATCCACTCTTATACATATGACATGCCCATAGCATGTTACAAAACTCAAAACTGGGGACACCACCTACCCCTACACACTAATCACTATCTAGAGGATCTCGAGCCAATGGCTCTTCTCCCGCAGCTCGTAGATCATGCAGACCTTGTCTAGCTATTGCCATGCGCCGCATGACCCCTCGCCACTCACAAGGTAGACCAATACATGGCTCTATGTACTAGTCAAATAAGTCCTACCAGCCACACTCTGAAACACCAGTCCGAAGCCTCTTACATATATGACAGATTTCCTACAGGAGGGCTGTTGCATCCTCATTTTGCTGCGCCCTTGCTCCACTAGGTCATGCGGTCCTCGATACTGTAGGTTGTCCCATATATCCAGCCGGTTTTACCAGTGCTATATCTGCATACCAAAAATGAAAGAATCAGTACCACATACAATATTCTAGACCTTTACATGCACATAAAAGATTAGCAATTTTTCACTTATCATCAGGCCCCCATATTCGACCAGGTGGTAGTGGAAAATCTGGGTCCCCATAATAACTCATCCCACTATAGGGATAATCGTCTATATACAGTGGCATATGATCCCAATGAACAAAGAACCCGGGTCGGAACACCCGTCCAACCACCCCACCTCCTCCTTTGCACAATAGTCACCCTCACTGGCGCATCCTAGGCTCTCTCGGGCCCCCATCTTGGAGTTCTATGTGATTTTGAAGTGTCGGGATCTTCTCAAAGAAGAACGAGCACAAAACTGTACCATATGCACAATCATGGTTCACTTGACGCTTGCATAGAGACAACTCTCGTTTGAACGATGACAACATCATCTGGGCCCACACATAGTAGGTTCCACTCAAAGCACTCTCCAAAAGCATCATCTTCTCTCCAGTGATGTGATAGAGTGCCTGGTTTCCCAAGATCCGCAGCACCACTGTGACCACAGCACGGGTCTTTAACCTCTCCAAATCCTCGATGGGTATCTGAGTCCCCTTGACTTGGAGACCTGGTCGAAAATGGCACTCTACAAACTCTATGATATTCTATCCCCGTGGTAATACTGGCTGAGCATTCCCTACCATCCCAAGTGGTGGGAGACCAGTTAGGAAATATATATCCTAGACCATCAACTTGATCCAGTGCCCCTGCACTATAAATACCTCATGGTCTGGGTCCCAATAGCTCAAAATCTGGGCCAATAAGGGCTCTCTAGCTCTTATCAAAGGGTTATCCACAAACTTCAGAACCCCAAACCTAGCCAGTGCACTACGGACACCTTGATCCTCCAGGATCTCCAACCGTAATGTACCCAAGTCTCTCTCTCTCCAATGGATCCATAATTATTCTATATCTGCACAAAAACATCATATTTTTAGTATACAGTTAGGAAAGTCTGTATCACATCATAAAAACCTAGTACTCAACCAAAACACAGCACAGAAAAACCCCTCCCTGGCAGGTCCCACTTTTCAGGCCCAAACCTGGGACAGGTCGCAATTTTTTGCTCAAAACCTGCTACCCAGGTCTCACTTTTTGCCCCAAAAAGTGGGGTCTGTTCTTGAGCCTTGGGGACCTAATATGAATTTTTAATCCATTGAAAAGAAAGAGTAGGGTTAGGCCTCTTACCTCCAACTGACGGATCTCGATTCCAATGGTCGGTTTATGTGCTATGATCGCCACAAGATTTAGGGCCTTCTCTCCTCTCTACATTCACCACAGCTCCATATGCAAATGAGTGAATTTGGAGGGAAAATCCCTTATTAAAAGAGAAACCCCTATTTTTTCTTTCTCCTACTGTGGCCAAACCATAGCTCCGTTTACCAAACCATCTGTACCATTGGAAATCTCTCACTGAGCCCTCAAATGGGTATCTATTAGTTTTGAGTGATTTGATACTTCACCACGACACATTTTTTCCAAGAAGCGTCACTTCACCCCTCCTCAAAATTGAATTTATTCACTTGCAACACTCGTACTAGGGGCACCACTTTGCCTCGATACTTTTCCATGCTCATGTTGAATTTCGTCATGAGTTACCATCTTGTACTCATGTTCTTATGGTCCCCATTTGACCTTTTCTGTGTGGCAGCACCATCGAGTCACCCTTGTTTAGAGCATCTGAGTTGAGTCATCATTGCATTCATGGAGTCTATCCCAAGTCCCTTTTCATCCTGCTATAGTCCTCCATCCTTCATTGCTTGGTCCCTCTCTCGTGTCATATGGCCTTCAGTCCCATTGTCTCATATCCCTCATGATATTGTGTCAGTCACTGCCAAGTCATCCATACCCTTTATGCTCTAACAAGGGAAGTCATCCATTCTCTACTCAGTACCCCCCATTTCATCATCATCATTGGTTTCATTCTGTCAGCCACTCTACTATTTTCTCTTGTGCCTTAGTTGAGGATCCATTATTGCCTCACTTATGGCAGACCTCCTTCTGTCGACATCAGCTCATTCATTTCAGAAGACAGGTCTAGAGCGTGGTGTACCTTGGTTCCAGCTTCCACTCTTGTTGGGTGCCTCAGATCATGCAAAGGGACTCCTTATTTCCCTTTGACTTGATTGTTTCTCAGCTCTAGCTCCTTTCAGCATTATTGAGATCCGTATACTTGATGGTTAAGTGATGCAGCAGATGATATCAGTGATTCCCAGGTGTGTGTGAGATGTCTTAGCCCTCATGAGGGGGTGGCCCTACAGGTAGCCCCCCACATACCCAGATGACCTCTTCATTCCAGCCTTTGATGCAGTTCCATACATTTGATGATGTCTGCTTCAGCCGCTTGTAGCGACTTTTTGTTTGCATGTATCAGTCAAATTTTCAGAGCCCTTTCCTATTTTTAGGGGCATTTGGGTTGTATTTATATCTCATGTACTCAGATATTATTTTACAAGTCCTGGTTGTTATCCCAGGCAGAATATGTATGTGGGATTCATTCTCATGTTGTTTATCTGGCTCATGTTTATTCCAGCATGTACTATATTTTTCAGTCCCTTTGTTTACTAGATGCCGTATTTTTTGTACTTTGCCTCGGCGGGCATAGGTATGCCTCCCCCACCGCTTATAGCACAGGTACTCACTCATCAAAGAGACTTGTCGCACCTGTAATTCTCGCCTCCTCAGGGTCTAGTTCTTTGACTTCCCCTTCGATTTCTAGTGATTGAGTTCTTACAACGTACTTCGGTCATATGATTAGCTCCTAACGCTCACACACTGGGGGGAAATCTGTTACACCATTTTTTGGTCATCTAACCTATTGTTACTAGATGGACCCAAGTACACCATGTAAGACCAATTTTACCCTAAGTAAAATTGCATTCACTATGAAAAATAACTTAGTAAACCACCTTTATTAAGTTTTCTATGGTCTAAACAGGAAACCCCATGAGGAAATATTAAATAAATCTACATTTGTTTGATTCTCCTCAAGGAATAATTAGTTAAACAGAAATTTAATTAATATTCCTAGTTATATTTAACCCAAAACAGGGAAATTAATTATATAAGTCATTATTTATCTTATTATTTCCTAAGAATAATTATATAAACCTTATTTAAATAATATTCTTTGTTAAATATAACTAAATCTCCCTTAAATAATTAAATAAATCATTATTTATTTGATTATTACTCAACCACGTCCTTAAAATGATAAATAAATCATTTATTTACTTATTATTTACAAATAAAGGGATTTGACCCAAGTCAAATTCCTTTTCCCTCCAACAAATATAATAAAATATTCCATAAAAGTTGGATCTTGATTTGGTTAATAGTATTTTAATTATGCACCAATATCTAGACTAACTCATTTTTTTTAATAAATAGAAGGGTTTTCCCATTCATTTACCACCTTTTGTTGCCTAAATATCACTCTGGATCTATACTTTTGGTCTGACTATTGATCCACCATCATAGTCATATTTTGCTATGATTTTTTTCTTGGTTTTCTACACCATCAAGAGAGAGTAAGTTTAGATCTAAAGTGCTGAAGACTTACAAGAACCCATCCCATTGAGGAGAACTGGGAACACCCTCCTGTGTTTTCCTCCCAAGTGCCATTAATACAAAATTCATTCAACATATTCTTATCTTGTCTATTGGATGCATGGAGTAAATATTATTTTTTCTACTGCTTAACGTCTTCTAATGCATAGATCTAAATTTTTGTATCATTTATCTTGATCACCTAACTACAGATCTGAGGATATTGGCAGCCATCTTCTCTGTTAGGGCTGTTTGTTATGCACAACTAAAGTGGTATTTTTTCGTACTCTTGGAATTAATATTCATACTAATAGGGAGGACTAACCACTTGTAGGATTCCATGTCAAGGATGAGAGCTCCTTTTCTCCACAAACCAACATTCCAGCAGAGGCAGAAAGACGTGAGAGTTCCATCCTTAAGAGGGAACCAGGGCCGAGGGCCTTTGGATGATGATACCCAGAGAGACTTGAGACGGAGGAAGTTTTGCTTCACTTTCCAGGAGCCATGGGAACCAGGTCATCGTTATGCCACAGGGAAGGCACACTACATTGAGGTATTATTTGATAGTGAAGGAGAACAGGAGGCATATGAGGATTTGGAGGGAGATGCCAACATTGGTGCACCGTGAGGAGATCATCCACCACCACCTACCCCAGCATCAGCAGGAGCAGCGTTTGCACCTACCAAAGAAGTCCTTGCATCCTTGCATAGATTTCCCAAGTACTTAACATGGAGAGTCTGAGGCACAACTAGGGGCAGCGTGTCTCAGTATTTGTGGAAAACAGGGCCACACACAAATTCATCTATGCCCAACTAGTGAAAAGGAGGGGCATACCGACAAAGAGCTTTAATGGTTTCTTCGTGTTGGTTCTAGGTGCCAGGACCATGTAGTGCATGTTGTATGTTCTGGTATTAGCAAAGACCATGGGGACATACACAGTGACCAATCACTTCTTTGTCGTCGATATTACAGATACCAATGTGGTATTGGGTGTACAGTGGCTTATTATGCTTGGGAAGGTCATTATATATTGGGAGACGCTGGAGATGGTGTGGACAGATAATAATAGTGGGAAGCATGTGATGATGAGAGGCATGCACACATACCCTCCCTAGATATTCTTTGCACACTTGATGGAAGAAAATTTCTGGAAGGGAGACATAGAGTGTGCAATGGAGTTGCATATTTCAAAGGCAGGAGTCTCAGGTTAGCCATTGCATCCCAATGTACAAACCATCTTGGACCATTATTCCATGGTTTTTTGGGACATACCATTGGGCAACCACCATACCAGTGGCATGAGCATACTATTGAGCTAGATAAATGGATGTAGACAATGATCACCACACCCTATAGGCACCCTAAAGCCTACATGGATGAGATTGAGAAAACCATACATGAACTCTTGGCATTGGGACACATCATGCCCAACACTAGTCCCTTTTGCTTATTCGGTGGTCCTGGTGAAGAAGAAGGATGACATGTTGCAGATGTGAATATATGACAAGGCACTAAAAAAGAAAACCATGAAGAACTGCTACCCCACCCCTAGGATTGATGAGCTAATGGATAAGTTGAGGGGAGAAAATTTCTTATCCAAGATTGATTTGAGGTTGGGGTATTATTCGTGTCCAAGTGTGAACGATTATTCAAACCCTTTCCCACATTAATTATCAATCTGGGTGCATTGGTTATTGCAAGGCTAATGTGCAAAATACATGCAGATGACAATAGCACAATTCTACATTAATCGTGGATTTAATGAACTAAGTAAAGCAACAAATGATTGTAACAACAATGAAAGAATAACAACATTGAATTGTACTTGCAATACAGTCACAAAAAATAAGGATTTTAGCAATTACATCTACTTTCATAGAAATTAAGAAATATAAAAAACATGAAATGAAATTAACACACACACAGAAAGCACGTAGCACCTGCTAAGGAGAGTGGGACCAAATCCCTTATCAGGGTTGCGATGTATTCACAAACTCACAAGAAGGGAAGAAATATAACTTGCATTAACTTAATGAAATGTTTTGTTACAAATCTCCATTCCCTGCGTAGCCAACCCTCTATGCATTATATTCCTTCTCTTTGATTTGTGTCCTTTAAACATACAAACAAAAAATGGAAATAAATTTATTACAAAATCTAAATAAGCAAGATGAGATCTGAAATATCTTTCCATCATGATTCAGCTGACACAAGTCGAATCTGGTAATTACAATTGGGGCAATTTGGAAAACGGCCACAACAGAAAATCTGCAAATATTTCGTTTGACGAACCTTGCTTTTATCTCAATCAAGACCGAATTTTGAAAAAAATCTCATTATAAAACTAATTTGGTTCATTCTGCACAAAACCCATGTTTCTTATTTTCAGGATTCTTCTTCGTTTACCCTAAAAATTCAACGCAAAATTGTCTCTTATTATCCCAATGAATTTCTAAGTTGGAATATTTAATTATTAGCTAAAGATCAAATCTACAATTTGGAAGAGATCTTGGAGGCTAAAATCATGTGTTACACAGTAATTTGTCACCGTCCCTGCAATTCCCCATCCCACACATTGGAGGGCCTTTCCCGTGACCTGTGAGCAGTGACATAACCTGAAATCACTTTCTTGGCATCCCCCTTGACAAAGACAGTCATTCCTCTAAAGAAAGTTTCCTGTAAAAAACCCTAAAAACTAATCTTTTGGCCTTGGCGCGACTAGCCAGTTCAACCCTCGCGCCAATGGGGAAAATCCACCGTAGAGGGCATGCCAACTGCCACTTTGTCCCAGTGTCCCACTTGCACCAAGCTTAATAAGAATTATTTTTTAAAAATAAATGGCGGAAGTTTGATTCCAACAAATTATTGGACGACTCTCTAAAATGAGTTAGGAGGTTTGGCTCTGGATCTCCATATATGGGAGGTGGTTTTCAACCTATCATGGAAGTTTCCTTAAGGATAGGGCCAATCCCATAATTGTAGGGATCCCAACTCCCATTCCACCATCTATATAAGCTTGCATTTTCCCCTTAGAAAGATAGTACTGGAGAAGAGTTGAACTTGTAGCAAGGAGACTATCGCCAGACAGCCTTTGAGAGCCAAGTCAAAGAGAGAGAGCTTTGTCCCATTTTCAACAAGCTTCGTTGAGACGTGCTCCACTGTCAACCTCGCTGAAGGAAGATCTGGCATCAGAGATTTGGGTTATATCTTTCCTTTGTTATTTTAATGATACGCGACTTTGATTATGGTTTCATTCATGTGTATTTTTCTTTGATTCAATGAATTACATCCTCTCTGAATGATGTATGGTTACAAGATTTAGATTTTACATTTTGTATTGTTGTGTTTCTTCACATGTGTGCAGGTGTTTGGACGTGTTAAGCGGAAGAATCGTGATCTTCCAAAGCGGAGGATGGGAACCGTCATCCTTTCTTCAACGACCATTGCGTAGGACCTGAGGTAGGCAATTCGTCATGTTTTTGTCGTTTTGTAACTAGAGACCTGCGTCACTACGTGATTGATTGTTGCTAGACTCGATCTGGGCTAGTAGGGATCGCCTCTGTCTGCAGAGGGGATTTACCTCACCAACAAACTGGTGACTCCGCTGGGCAATTTATTGGAGTTAGTCTTGTCTCTTTCGGTTGCTTTTGGCTTTTGTTTGATTGATTCGCTCTTCTGGTTTGTCTCCTTCTAGTGTAAGACCTCTGTTCAGCCCCCACCATACCTGATCTACTCTCTGTTTGCTATTTTTCATTCCTATCCTTAGTAAACTCAATTGGCACGGTTTATAGCCTGACAGTCGCGCCAACCCTGTTTTGGTGCAAAATATAGCCAAACAGTCACGCCAACCCTGTTTGGTGTTAGGGTTTACTTGTTTTTGAGCCCTCTGAGTTTGATTTTTGGTTTTCGTGTTATTTTTTCGACTGTCTGAGTGCCTTGAAGTCCTTTTTTACTGTGTTTGACCTCTAGCCTCCAGTTGTTTGCCCTCTACCATCATTTTTGCATTCTAGCCCTAGGGCTTCTATATGCTATAGTGCGCTGAGCCTCCCATGGGAGTTTTTGGTTTTTGCTTGTTCAATCAACTTCAATTTTTCTTCCTTTCATTTGTTTAGTTGGATTCCATTGTATCATTTCATTATTTGAGTGATTTCTCTCTTTTTCATTCAATTTTTTCTTTGTCTCATTTCGAGCCTAGATTACGCGGTTTGTATGAGTCTTTTTGAGATTCTTCTTTGACTTGAGGGATTTCTCCATCAGTTTGAGTTTTGATTGTGTGTTTTGCATTGAGTGAACTTGCTTGTTTTTACTCTTTCGCTATCATTTCTCAAATTGATCTCTTCATTAGTTTTTCATTTCGTTTGGTGCATTTTGCTCTAAAACATTGGAAAATACAAAAACAAATCTCCTTGATTACTTAGTGTAAATTGAAAAGATTTTTTGCATTATTAGTGTTATATAACTCTAAAGGAAAAGTTTTTCATTTCATTAGCGTGCATTAGAGATAGTAGTGGGAGTTTTGTGGTCATTTTTTTATTGTTTATAAATCTCTCAACCTTCCCGTAGTTTTCTCTTCATTGAACAAAGTAATGTATTGTGGCATGTAGTGTGCATTTAGAGGATTTTTGAGACATAACATTCGGTAGGGCCTGAAATTGAAACATAATTGAAGATCAACTCTAAAATTTATTCAATTTACCTTAAGGAAACATTGAAACATTAACGAAATATCTATAGGTTTAGGCTAGTGACGTGTTCCGACATCATTAAAACTAGTAGCTGTCGTTCACCTCTTGGCTTTAGACAGCGCTAGTACAGACTTGTGATCCCCATACCATCGCGTATATAAAGGGAGACCCCACTAGGTTGCTATCCTTTATTCGTAGGAAGCCGAGTCTACCGCCTTATACCCATGATACACCAGACATAACATTCAGGGAGATTACCTGCACGTACATCAAGTCCTTGGTTGATTTCTCTTTCATTTTTTAAACCAAGGTGTATATGGAAGTTCATGGATATCTGGTACACCCATCTACCTAGATTACCAGAGTAGTCATTTCAATCTTTTCTGACTCATTAAATTTGAAAATATCATCAAGTGCTTGTCCTTTCACGCTTATTTCCAAATTGAAAGAGATAGGGTCATCTTTTACTCGTTTCTAGACTCTTAAAACATGAAACGGTGAAATTTTCCAGTTTCAATGTGGTAAAATTAATCACCTACAATCACACGCCCTTTTAGAGATTGTTTTTCAGATGTTTTATTGTGTGCCTTGGTTTTTTCCCGTCTGTCTTTGTTTTGACATCTTCCTCTTTTCATTACTATCACAGTGAAGGAACCCTCAATTTCGTCTACTGGTAGTCCTTACACAGAGGATTCATCAGAGGTCTCTCAGTCCTCTGGTGGACCTCAAGAGCCTATTGTATCCGAGTTTCCCGATGGGGGACCGGTCATATTTGAGCTTCCCTTTGGTGGACCAGTTGAATTCAATTGGCCCTTATCCAACGCTTGGTTTTGATTTCGAGTAGGGGAATATTTCCCTCCTCTTACATCGGGATCACCTTTCTTGGCTCCCATTATACCTCCTAATCCTCACCGTCTTTTATAAAATCTAGCGGCAGGGTCAGATATGGACTCACCCAGTCCTTCTCCTAGTGAGGAAATTCCTACATCTAGTGAAGATTTCCAAATTTTTCTAGAAAACAACCCCGAGTCTTTTGTCAAGTCTTTGCCTAGTCCTTCGCTTCCAGCAGGATATAGGTCCTTAAGTCAAGTCATGGCCACTGTGACCTCTATCGGAATATTGACTCCATCCACGAGGCCGGTTATTCCTTCATTAGGGATGTTGCCATCGAAACCTCTCACATCATCTCCACATGTCACATTAGTACTTGTTAGGCCTACTATCTGCATAGCTACCTCTACACCTGCTGTCACTACTCAGTCCACCAGGACCTCATCACTTGCTGAAGACATTTACATAGCATTCGCTATTCTAGAGAATATCTCTCCTGAAGAGTATCGGTTGTCTTTACAGGCATAAAACTCCGAGGTTGGTCAGTCCTCCCAAGATCCCAACTGTCCTTATTTTTCCCATTATGGACCAGGTGGTACCCTGATCTATGTTTTTCCATAACAATATGATGAGCAGGGTAACCCTCTTTGTTTTTCTACTCTAGAGGCTTATCAATATGTTCATGGTTTTCTATCTACCCAGGCTAGGAAACCTTCCAACCCCCAAGGACAACCCTTCCAGGGTCAACCTTCGGGCCAGCCTGGTTATCTATACGACCCACAAGGACAACCATTATAGGGCCAACCTTCGGGCCAACAAGGGTTTTTGTACGGTTTGCAAGGGCAGTCTTACAACCCTTAAGGTCAACCTCTGCAGCCTTACCCTATGATCCAACCAGGGAAACCTCAAGGACCCACAGGCCAACCGGGGTATCAACCTGGACCGTTGTATGGTCCTACGGGGAAAATCCATCCTTCTCAACCTTTGGTGCAACCTCAGCAACCTCAGTTTCCCATCGGTCCGAATGTTGCACAGCCAGGGCCATCTTATGGTCGTGTTACAGGTCAACCTGGTTATCAGGAAAAAACTGGCCCTCTTCCACCATCAGGCCAACCAGCTCAGCCAGGGCAACCTGGTGTCCTTAACCAGCCAGGTCAACCTGTTCAACCAGGACAACCTGTTCAGCCAGGCCAACCTATTCAACCAGGGTAGCCTGCCTAGCCAGGTCAACCTGTTAAACCAAGACAGCCTGCACATCCAGTTAACCCTGCTCAACAGCTGATTTATTCTATGCCATAGCCGAATCCGCCTATGCGCCCAACTTATCAGGCTCAGCAGGGCTCCACTTACCAGCAGCCCACTCGACCCCAAGGAATGTATTACCTGCAAGGTAAGTCTCAAACAGTTTACAACCCGCCCCAAGGTTCTGGTTATTACCTTCAACAACTAGGCTATACCTATACTCAACAGTCAAATCCATACACTTCTCAAACGGGGCCTACATATAATCAGGGTCAATACCCTGGTTATCAACCCCCTTACACTGGTTATTAGCAACCGTATCAACCTAATTATACGGCTTATACCCCCTATGGTCAGAATCTTCCAAGACAGAACCAATGGGGGCAAATTTATGCTCAACCAGGTTGGAGTATAGGTACAGGTCCTTATCAGGGGCTTGGTATGCCTTTCAATCCTCAGTTACCTTTCCTTGCCACGTTGGAATTGCTGGATGTATCTAAATTGACCAATGATCTGATTCTCCATAATCTGTATTGGCCTCTGGTTCTGACCAAGGTGCCTGGTGACTGTCCTAAATTTGAGGGTAAAGCTGGAGAATACCCCCAAGCACATGTCATGACCTACCATCTATGGTGTTCCTCGAACTCTTGGGTTGATGACTCGATTCGTCTACATATTTTCCAGTGCACTCTTACCGGCGCTGCTGCTAAGTGGTATATAGAACCACCTCGCGGTATTTTTCAAGACTTTAATACTCTAGCTATGGCTTTTCTGACACATTTCTAGTTACCGGTTCATTACGAAGCAGGGACACATCTCCTGAAATCTCTGAAGCAGGATAAAGCCACTCACATATCCGATCATATTCATGAGTGGCGACGTCATCGTCGTCTAATCAAGTTTTATATTCCTAATTAGCTTCTAACTCACTGGTTCACTACCTCCTTTGTTAACAAAATCGCTCAGGATATTGCTATGGGGGCATGCATGACCGAAGAACAAGCCATCGCTCGTGCCCAGTACCTCAATTTGGTGTACTCTCAGTCTAGCACGTTATATGATATCTTCACTGATGCCCTGTGGCCAGGGACCTCTAAAGCACTAGCTACCCCTTCGGTGGACGGTGTTATTGGTTCTATTTCTCAAACTTCGCAGAAGTCCTCTAATGGGAAGCAGAAGTCGAATTCTTCCAATAATTATGCTCTTCCCACAACCTCATATTCCAGTAAGACCGTGGACATCAATGTCGTTCAGGCCAATCCTGTGGAAAATACCTCCAAAGGGAAGAACAAGGGTAAAGGAAAATCCAAATCTGATGCCCCGAAACCAGAATCCTCTAAACCTCATGTTGATGATGGTTCCCAATGGAAACCGAAGTACCCCTGCTTGATCTGTGACGGAGACCACTACACCAAAGATTGTCCCAGATGATCTGAGGTTAGTCAACTTCTAAAAGGCTCTAAGGGGACTTCGACAGTTCTCAAAGAACCTTTCCCATCTTATCAGACCCAGATGGTCAAACAACCTTCACCGTTTGCACCATTTGGGTCCCAATTTTTCGTGATGAATGGTGCTACACCTGTTTCGATTTCTACTCGTTCAAAGGATTATGTTGGATCACGTGAGGCAGCTGGGAAAGAAGTTGTTGATGGCCCGCCTCCCCCACCTGTCTCTGGCCCTTTAGAAATTGAGAAGCCCAGCGTTGAACCCATTGTAAGGCCACCTTCCAAAGGTGTTCTTTGAAAATATTCCTATAATCCAAATGCCCATGCTGCTCAGCATTACAGTATTTTTGAGGATTTAGCACAGGTGCCTTCCGCAATGTCTGCATTGGAAGTGCTTCAAATTTTCCCATCACAAAAGAAAGCTCTATTTTCCGCAATCGGTGGAATTGATCCTGTCGATTCTAGTCTTCTCACCTTCGACCTGGAAAATTTTGTCCCCCAACTCCCACATCAAATTTCTCTTGTTATACAAGTTGGTATCAATGGCCTCAACATCCGTAGAGCCGTTGTGGACAAAGGTGCTTCTACCTTTGTTATGTCATCTACCTACTGGAAAGCCATTGGCTCTCCAGCACTTACTTCATCTCCTAATGCCCTAGAGGCATTTGATGGTAGGGAATCAAAACCCTTGGGTGTTCTCGAGAGTTTACCAATCACATTACAAGTTAGGATAGTAAACGTGGAAGTAGAAGTGTTTGATACCAAACTCAACTACAATCTTCTTCCTGGTCGCAGTTGGACACACGCCATGCTATGCATTCCATCCACCCTCTTCTGGCTTCTAAAGTTTCCTCATGAGGGAAATATTATCACTATCGATCAGTTGTCTTTCTTCACCTCATCCTCCGAGAACAACGTACCATATGTGGATCAAATTCCCAATCCCCCTGACAGTGTAGGACTTGGTATTTTCAAGGACCTCATTCTCATGGGTATTTTTCCAGTGCCACCATAGAACACCATTCAAGTCAACATGATCTCTAGGGCAGATGACCCGTGGATCATCCCTTCTCCTGAACATGTGACCTCTTTTGGAGAATCGATGCCTTTGACTCCAGTTGAAATCAATTATTGCAAGATCTGTGATGCATCATATCCTCCTCCTTCTGAACCTACTCCTTTGAGCATGGCTCTAGATGTACATTCTCGATCCCCTTCGCTCGGTGATGCAGATTTTCCCGATCCTTTAAGAGAAGTCTTTTCGTCTGATGAAGCTATCATTGAAATTATGTCTCTTGAATATTTGTCGTGGAGCGATGGACATCATCGTTCCTCGTTCATGCCTGGCCTGGGGGGAATTTATAATTGTTTGGAGTGCTTCGCATCTCAAGTTCCCACTCTGCCTCTCTAAACGCCAATATTTATTCATGAGGTTCTTTTGGAGGGAAATCTAAGTAACATCACAAAAATAATTCCTATCGATATCTCCGTTAAACCGGGGGTCGTCGAGAACATTCACGTGGGATTTACTTATTCTCCTGAGGAGATTCAAGTATACACGAGCCTTTTTCACGAATTTCAAGATTTTTTCGTAGGGTCCTATGAAGAGATGCCTGGGATTAATCCCAGTATAGTCGTGCATGAAATTCCCACCTAGCCAGGTGTGAAGCCAGTGTGTCAACGTCTGTGCCCAGTGAATCCCCGAAAAGCTGCAACTATGAAGGCATAAGTTGAGAAACTTCTTAATGTGGGCTTCATCTATCCAATTCCCCTCACAGAATGGGTTTCTAATACTGTCCCTGTAGATAAGAAGCAGGGCACTATTCAGGTTTGTGTTGACTACCGAGACATCAATCGATATTTTCCTAAGGACAACTATCCCACTCCCTTTATAGATCAGATCATCGATGACTGCGCGGGGAGTGAGATCTATTCCCTCATGGACGGCTTCTAGGGTTACAATCAAATTAATATTTTACCCGCTGATTAACATAAGACTACCTTTATCTGTCCATGGGGCACATTCGCCTACAAGAAGCTCCCGTTTGGCTTGAAAAATGCTGGCCCACCTTCCAGCGTGCTATTTCCTACGCTTTTCATGACATATGTCACATTGTCCAGCTGTATCTAGACGATTTTCTAGTTCATTCATCTCGGCATGGAGACCATCCTAAACACCTCTGCCAAATTTTCCTTCACTGCAGAAGTTACAACATCAGGCTTAATCCTCACAAATGCATCTTTTGCATGGATTATGGTCGTCTTTTAGGATTCATTGTCTGTAAAGACAGAATTTTCCTGGACCCTCTCAAATTCGAGGCTATTGTTAATCTCCGATCCCCATCCTCATTGCATCAACTCTAGAGTCTTCAGGGGAAAGTGAATTTCTTACGTCGCTTTATCTCGAACTATGCAGAAGTGGCCAAGGGGTTTACACAACTTCTAAAACAGGACGTTCCCTTCCATTGGGATGAGATTTCCCAGTAGTCCTTCGATAAACTTAAAACGTTGCTCGTCAACGCTCTGTTAATATGTCCTCCCAACTATCATCGCAACTTTACCCTTTATTTGGCCGATGCGTTTAGCACAATTGCCATGGTTCTAGTACATGATGACAATGACGGAAATGAACATGTGGTTTACTATCTTGTTGGAAATATGATGAAGAGTGTTGTCCTTGATGGCAACCTACTTGATGAAATAAGATGGTTGGCAATATGATACAATGTGTTGTCTTTGATGGAACCTACCTGATGAAGTTTTCCTTGATGAAAATTGACTTGATGAGTGGTTAATAATGTAAATATGATGTAACAGGAGAAATGAATTTCAGTAAGTGCCAGAAAAATGATAAATATGATATGTCACAAGGCATACACGGGTCTGTTAAGGAGAAGTAGCGTATGCACGCGGAAAAGTACGTGCCAAGTCATGTATGGTCATTTGCGCTCTAAATTTAGGAAACCAGGGGACATTACCATGGTATTGACCCATTGTATTGAGCGCTGGATTATCTATTTTATCCCGTCCAGGAATACCATTAGTAGTTGGGTGGTTTTCTCCCGACTTGGGTTTCCACCTTAAATCCTGGTGTTCATGTGTGTTGCTTATATGTGATGGTTTATTCTGTTTATGCTTTCTGCTTAACATCTTATGAATAAATGATGCAATGATTTAAGAATCAACTACATAATAAGAGCTCTGAGAATACGTGAGGTTCCTTAAGGATATCCGTGTATATACGCTAGTTTTGTTCGGTAAAGTAGCGTATGGGTTTTGAGAAAAGAAAAGTAGAAAGTTTATCAGTTAGCTCTAAATACTGATTCACCCCCCCCCCCCCCCCTCTCAGTATTTTTCCCAACAATTGGTATCAGAGCAGGTCCTTCTGAAAAAGCGTAGCCATTAGAAGGAAGATCAAGCAAGATGAGAAATCAAGATGGAACAACATCTATCAAGCCTCCACTCTTTAATGGAAGAAATTTAATCTTCTGGAAAAAAAGGATGAGATCCTATCTTCAGTCTACGGGAACAGATGTATGGGCCATTGTTGAAAAATGGTATCAATATCCAGCCACAATACCAACAAATCCGATTGAAAAGAAGAATTATGAATCAAATGCAAAGGCGGTAAATGCTATAACGGGAAGTCTAACTGAATCTAAATTTTTCAAATT
Organism: Pinus albicaulis; assembly: GCA_034641835.2. Classification (NCBI taxonomy): domain Eukaryota; kingdom Viridiplantae; phylum Streptophyta; class Pinopsida; order Pinales; family Pinaceae; genus Pinus; species Pinus albicaulis. The sequence continues at coordinate 733,040,038 of CM076582.1, forward strand.
CATGTAGCTAAATACAGCAAAGGAAATTTGGGACAAAATCATTCTGAGTTATGAAGGTGATGCAAAGGTAAAAAGTGAAAAACTTCAAACTCTCAGAATTGAATATGAAAATTTAAGAATGCATAGTAATGAGAATATTGCCAGTTTCTTTTTACGTGTTGATGATGTTGTAAATCATATTAGAAATCTGGGAGAAACAATAACCGAATCTACTTTGGTTGAAAATTTTTTAAGATCACTAACAACAAAATTTGAGTCAAAAGTTTCTGCTCTTGAAGAAAAACAGGATCTTAAAAATCTTATTGTGGTACAACTTCATGGCATACTAACCGCATATGAAATGAGAAGAGGAGGACCATCTGAAGTCAAAGAGGTTGTCTTCAGAGCTTCTACAAAAGGGAAAGAAGTACAAGAAGCAGAAATATCAGGATATATCTCAGAAGAAGATGAGGCAAATTTTGTAAAGAAACTCCAACTTGGCACAGGACGGTTCAGAGGTAAGCTTCCTTTCAAATGTTTTGAGTGTGGAAGAATTGGTCATTATGCTGCTAAGTGTCGTCATAAAGAAACAACTGCAAAAGGGAAGGAAGTACCAAGAAGGAATAAGAATCAGTTTAACACTAGAAAAAGTTACTATACTCATGAAGACAGTGATGGGATATTTGATAGTGAGGAAGAATGTGAATAAGCTCTTAGACTCCTCATGGAATTTGAATCCAGAGAAGAAAATGATACTTTTATGGATGCTATAGAGGACAATGAATTTCTTGAAGAAAAAAATCAACTCAAAATACGCTTAGAAGAAAGTAAAATACGCTTAGAAGAAAGTAAAATACTCTTAGAAGAAAGGAAAATAACTATAGAGACTCTGGAAAAGCAGGTTGAAGAAGCAAAGAAACACATCGAGAAATTGGAATGTGAAGTGGTAAGTCTAAGAAAATATTTTGAGCAAGTAAAGACTCTGAATCTTAGTTTTGCTAAAGGATCTGAAACCTTAGATGAGATTATCAAGGTACAACGTTCTCCTCTTATAAAGAAAGGTCTTGGATATACCGGAGAATCTTCTCAGGCTTCAACACCAAATTATCTAAAAGCAGCTACAGCTGGTTTACAAAATTATGCCACTCAGAAAGGGAATAAAGAATCATTAAATTGGCTACGAAACGACATCTACCCAGTTTACGTTTACCCCTTTTTCAGGCTGGGATAGATTATTTATGAAAAAGGAATACCCTAGCCTATCGCGACTAGGAGGTTTTCTCAGACACAACTTTCTACCTTTTCGGATCTGAGGAACTATCTATGAAATGGGACTGTTGGAGTTTACTTTTCCACTGTCTTTTCAAACTCTCTATACATGAAAATACATCGAGTTCTTCCTTTGTCAGACTCATTAAAACTTGATGACATCGGACTCCGTCATAATGATGTCAATCGAGTTCCTCCTTCCTAGGGCTCGTTAAATGTACTAGGTTGGATTTATCCGAAGGAGAAACTTATATCGCAAGCATATGCTATCCCCTTCAAGCTTGTTTTTCAAAAATATTTGGGGTACTCAACAGAAATGGTGGGGAAAAATGGAACCGGTATCATCGTCGTGTCAGCAGTATGTCGCTCTTGAACATGGCACTTGTTTGCATTCGTGTCAGGTTGGGGACATCTCATCTCGTTTCCTGCTTGCCTTCGTGGGTTTGGGTAATAATTTTTGACCATTCATCTACTCTTTGCCTCGTCATCATGACCTCAGATCTTTTAATGTCAAATACTTCCAAATCCAGTGTTGTGCCACTGATATGTTCAAGAGAATTTAACCTCTACAGTTTTCAGCCCTCCACTGATTCTCTACTAATCCCGATTCACAAAATTTATGTTCCTCTATCTCACGTCGATGATGTGGGAAACACTATGGCCCACCTTCGATCAAGGTCACTTCCTGTCGACTTCAGCTCATTATCCAGGAAGTTGATCTAGAGACTCCCTTCTGGTACCTTGGAGCCTGCATGCCTCAATGGAAGGTTCTTCGCATTCGACGCAAGGTTTTCATCATTGGCCTTCGATCGAATGATTCTGCAGGTGTTCGATGCTAGCTCACTGTTCACATTCCGTGGATTTTACCTCTAGTACCTTGAGGGCCATCATCATTATTGATGGTTCCTCTCGCGTCTTTTAACATCTTTCATCATTGGCTGGAAATCAGACGATGTTCTTGGATGTTCGACTTCTTATTCACATGCTAGGACTTGTACTCGGTTCGGGTCGAGATGGAGTGCAAGACCCTGGATTTTGTTTGATGTAATCCATGCTATGTATTTTTGTGGATTATCATTAGATACATGACTCATTGATTGGATGGCTATGACCATACCTGAGTCTATTTATTGATCCTTACTAGATGGCTGCATCCATACCTTGGATCCTGATTGTTGTATACTCTATTATGGATGGTTGTTCCCATACCACATATCCTGTATTTCAGATATTAGTTGTATTTTTCTATGTAGATTTTTTGAAGACAGTGTTTTCAGTTGGGCACGTTCTCATAAGGAATTTCACCCCTCTCTCTCTCTCGGGCCTCATGCTTTAGGGGGCATCTGTTACACAGTAATTTTTCACCGTCCCTTCCATTTCCCATCCCACACATTGGAGGGCCTTTCCCATGACTTGTGAGCAATGACATAACCTGAAATCACTTTCATGGAATCCCCCTTGACAAAGAAAATCATTCCTCTGAAGACATTTTCTTGTAAAAAACCCTAAAAACTGATCTTTTTGCCTTGGCAAGACTAGCTAGTTCAGCCCTTGTGCCAATGGGGAAAATCCACCATAGAGGGCATGCCAACTGGTGCTCTGTCCCAATGTCCCACTTGCACCAAGCTTAATAAGGATTATTTAAAAAAAATAAATGGCAGAAGTTTGATTCCAACAAATTCTTAGACGAGTCTCTAAAATGAGTTGGGAGGTTTGGCTTCGGATCTCCATGTATGGGAGGTGGTTTTCCACCTATCATGGAAGCTTCCTTAAGGATAGGGCCAATCCCATAATTGTAGGGATCCAAACTCCCCTTCCACCATCTATATAACCTTGCCTTTTTCCCTTAGCAAGCTAGTACTAGAGAAGAGCTGAACTTGTAGCAAGGAGACTATCGCCAGACAGCCTTTGAGAACCAAGCCAAAGAGAGAGAGCTTTGTCCTGTTTTCGACAAGCTTCATTGAGATGTGCTCCGCTGGTAGCCCCGCCGAAGGAAGATCTGACGTTAGAGCTTTGGGTTGTATCTTTCCTTTGTTATTTTAATGATAAGCAACTTTGATTAGGGTTTGAGTCATGTGTCTTTTTATTTGATGCAATGAATTACATCCTCTCTGACTGATGTATGGTTACAAGATTTAGATTTTACACTATGTATCATTGTGTTTCTTCGCATGTGTGCAGGTGTTCGAACGTGTTAAGCGAAAGAATCGTGATCTGCCAAAGTGGAGGATGGGAAGCGTCATCCTTTCTTCAACGACCATTGCGTAGGACCTAAGGTAGGCAATTCTTCATGTTTTTGTCATTTTGTAACTAGAGACCTACATCACTGCGTGATTGATTGTTGCTAGACCCGATCTAGGTTAGTAGGGATCACCTCTGTCCGCAGAGGGGATTTACCTCACCAACATCATGAGTGATGTTATATTGAATTCATTAATAAACCATCATTGGAAAAACTATGCATAATAATCATTATTTTATTAAAGTAAAGGATAACAAGTATTACTTATCCAAAAGAGCATAAAGAATTATGTAATGGGATTATATAATAAATTATGATAAATAATGTGATAAAATAAAATTAGAAATGGATGAAATGGATGTTAATAAGTGATAATAATAATACAAATTAGTGGCCCAACTTCTCCCCCAAACTGAACATGTTGCATGTCCTCATGCAGCCCAATGCCTCTGTATTAACCAATTTGTAATACAATAATCAAAATTCTCACCCTAGCACATGATATTGATGGAAGAGAAGGCTTCTTCCCCAAATGCTTCCTTAAAACAATTTTCATGTATACTTTCAACCATATGTATATGAAGTTGCAACAAAGTATGATACAAGTACCAACAAACTTCATTACAAACCATATTTTACTGAAATTTTGTAAGAAAATTTATACCATATCAATTCTTCTCAATCCGAAAATCAAATCAATGCAATGAACATATTTCAATATCTTAGCAAAATTGTTGTAGGTAATAATTCATGATTTTTTGGAATTTACAAATTTGTTTAGCTTGAAAATTTATGTTTTTAATGATACCTCTTTGTTGTCCAAAAATCACAACAATCTGGTTGTTAGTTTTAAGGATATAAAAAAATCAATTTTAGGATTGTATACCTTAAATGAGGAACAAATGAGAAATAATTCATCGTGCATAGCAACCCTTCCCCTAAACTGGAGAATTAGCATGCCCTCATGCTACACTAGAAAACAAATTGAGGTGGTTGCTACAATCATGGCTGGAATCTTTGTTTGGTGTATAACAACATGGAATAAGGGAGATTTTGAAAATGAATAAAGAGATCAATGGATGATAAAGAATATTAATGGCATGTTCATGATAATGAAAGTAACACTTCCCCAAAATGAAATATTTTGTGTCTCTGAAATATGGGAAGTGGTAAAGAAGGGGAAATAATGGTTGAAAAATATGAGTTAATAATGCTCAATGGTTTTTCATGACATTCTCCTAAAATTTTAATAAATAAAAAACTTATGCTATTTTACCTCAATTTTTTCCTCCGTAAAAATGTGGAATGGAATTTATGGATTGAAATTTGTTGAAGTTGATGTAGGTTGAGCTGATGCTAAAAGTGATGCAGAAGGTGGAAGCCATGCAAGCTGAAAAAAGTAATCAAAAAGTGTAGGAGGGTTTCCTTCCACCAAACTAATTAGTTTTCCTGTCATCTATCAAGCATCTCATGAGTGTCCTTAATCAGTAATTCATCACCTCAATTACCTCATGACATATAAAAGTGACATAATCATATTGTGAATGGCATGGTATAATAATGGATAAGAAAAGAAAAGATGCACTCCCTATACCCATAAGCTTTGGTTGTTATGAGCACATAAATTATGAAAATTATTTATCTCAATATTTGTTTCTCAAGGTCTGTCCAATTACATAGGATTCAAAATCAGAATTAGGCCTCTTTATTCTACCTTAAAATAGTACTGGTGTTGTTAAGCTATGAATAAATAGTGACTGATTGGGCAAAGAAATTATCTTTGGTTAAATATATGATACTTGTAGAATAGAGGAATGATAGATTATATTATACAAAATGTCAAATATCAAATATCCTAAGAGTTTCATCCCTGACATGTAAATCAAATATTTATAACTCGAGAATAAATGTAAACCATAACCACCATCATCTAAGAACTGATTAAATATTACCCCATGAACCATGAGTTTTGGAAAACCTTGTATATGCAACAGTCATCTTTATCGGAAATTATCTTTGAGAAAACAAGGTAACCAAGTAGATTATAGTATTAAATTAATTTCTATCCCATAGGCATAGCCACTGCTACTAACATGCGTCTATAGTCTCAACGGGGATGCCTTTTTAACCCATTGAGATGTCAGTGTTCCATCTATTAGAAATAATTACATAGTTACAAACTCCTTTCAATTTACTTAGATGTCAACCGATTATCATTGTTTTGGCATGGTAACCAGTTAATAAAAATTCCATTCACGGGGGCTAACAAAAGTGAAAAATTTGTCTTGTGATGAGACCTCTTGTCCTTCAGTTTTAAGACCGAAGGCCATTATCATGGCTTGGTGACCAGTAGTCACTAATGTCACTTTATTAGGACCTATGATCATGGTAGGTCGACTCTTGATGAGACCTCCTACCCTCTATTGAATATTTACGTTTAAAATTCAATTATGGTTATTGTTAATCAATAAAATATTATTTAATAGATGGGGTGGTAGGTCAACTCCTTACGAGCTAGGGATGGCATAAAAAGTTGTGTAGTAACTATTTTAAAATTTCATAGTTTTTCTTCTAAAAAACTAATAACCTTCAAATGATTGCTCATAAATATATTTTTCATTTTTAAGATTAGGGCTAAGGTACAGTTCATTAGATAGTGACAAAAATATTTAAATACAATTATGTGGTAATTATCATAAACTTTACAAGATCAAGGACTTGACCAATTAGGAAAGTTGAAATTTGGCATGATGACATCATCTTTGCATAATTATTCCTTAAAAATAAGATTATGCTTATAGATAAACAAAGATAGATTGACTACCCAATCATTACGTCAAAGAGGGACTATACCATTAAAAGTATTTCCCATTCACCAAAGAGAAAAACAAATCAAAAATACCTTCACATGTTGAATCCAACATGAAAATTGGCCAACAACAATAGTTGTGACTGAGGTAACAAAAACCATGACTTAGGTAATAACAGGGAAATGGGAAAAATAAAAATGTTAGGAAGGTGACATGAAGGAGGATTAGTCACTTTACAACATAATGAGGAATTAAGAGTGAAGCATTCTTGACAAGACTTACCATAATAATCATCCTTATTATTAAATACAAGACCTCCTACCAACTAAAGTATGACTGTCATCGTTCATGACTGGTCATGTCATAAGTAAAATACCAATTAAATCTGTGGAGTCAGTCGAGGACATACCTGACAACTTACCTTGACGGAGTTACAACACTGGAGGAGTAACAACATCAAGTACTTAGAAAAATATCACCATGGAGTAACAACACCAGAGGAGTAAAAACATCATTGGAGTAACATCACTGAAGGAGTAACAACATCAGACATTGAGAAAATTTCCCAGAGTAACAACATCAGAGTAGTAACATCACCATATACGTAGAAAATTTTTCATAGTAACAACATCGGAGGAGTAACATCACCGAAGGAGTAACAACACCTGACACTTAGAATTTTTTTTGGAGTAACAACATCGAAGGAGTAAGAACAATGGATAGTCACAAAATTTCACAAAGTAACAACACTGGAAGAGTAACAACACCAGAGGAGTAATAGCACCAAAGGAGTAACAACACTAGACACTTAGAGAATTTTCTGGAGTAACAACATCGGAGGAGTAACATCACCAGATACTTAAAAAAAAATTTGGAGTAACAATACTGAACACTTGTAGAAATTATACAAACAATATGTATACCAATGGATTCAATCTAATCATGCGATATGCTAAAGAAAGATATTGTATCCTTCTACAAATTAATTGCAAAAAATAAACATGATCACCAGTCACAACAAGTAAAGAAAGAAGAAAATCAAACCACAACATAGATATTTTCCTAGGGAAATCTTGTTGCTGAAAACCTCTCTATCTTCTATTGTATATTCACCAAGGGATCATGAAACAATTACAATGCACTCTTCTCACAAGGGTCTGTTGCACTCTCACAACTGTCTCACATTGATCCGGACAAAATTGACCAACACTTAGTCAATTTTCAGCCTCTGATCAACCTACCTTGTTTACGCAATTCATGTGGAATGCAATCCCTATTATTTAGGAATTTCAGCCTTCCAAAACTACACAATTTTCATGGGAAATCCTATGGGTGTTTTACTGCATGCAAGCAGCTTGCTAATAATACAATTGACAGTTAACATCCCTTTAACCTTTGTATCAACTAGTTCTTCATGAAAAATAACATGCATGCGGCTATAAATAGTGAATCATTAGTTACTTGACAGATCACTGCATGTGAATTAAATCTGATTTAATTCACTTGACCTCTCACTAGTGCAACAATCAGTTACAACTAGTTAAACTAATTTTAACTCAATTAATTGATTTAAATGATTTCTCATGCACTAAACTAATGCACTAACTGCAACTTGGACTCAAAAACCAATATAATCCCTCTGCATGCCTCACCAACCACCCTCAACTCGAAATTCATGAGCTAACTGAGTTTATCACACTCATTTAACTATTACAAGTGACTATGAGAGAAGATTACAATTTATTGTCAAACTTAATTAAGGGAAAGTTAAATTAGACAGACATTTCTTGTTGACTTTTCAACACTCCCTCTCAACAAGAAAGGGATTATCAGCTACCCCGATCCTTCCTCTATGGTATTTGAATTTTCTTTTTGCGAGCGCCTTCGTCAAAATATCTGCATCCTGGTCCTTTGTGGGAATGTATTGAAGTAACATAATGCATATCTGAATGCAATCTCTAAGATTATGGTACCAGATGTCAATATGATTGGACCTATCATGGAATACTAGATTAACCGAGAGTTTTATGCAACTCTGATTATCAAAATGTATCATCATCGGATCCATCTAATGACCAAGAAAACCAACAAGAATCTTCCTCATCCAGATGGCCTCACATGCAGCATGACTGGCTACCATGTACTCTGCCTCAGCTGAGCTAAGTGCAAATGATATCTGCTTCCTGTTGTACCAAGAAACTAATGACGACCCTGTGCTGAAGTTCCCTCCTGATGTGCTCTTTCTGTCTGATGGATTGTCTTCCCAATCTGCATCAGTGAATCCTTGAACAGTCACTCCCTCTATCCGTCTATACCATAATCCATACTCTACAGTGCCCCTAAGATATCTCAAGAAATGCTTCCCCGCCTTCCAAAAGATCTTGGTCATCTTAACCATAGCTTGACTAAGTTGGTTAACTGCGTAGAAAATGTTTGGTTTGGTGTTCACCAAGTACATAAGTGAACCTACAAGCTACCTGTAAACAGTATCATCCACTACCTCACCTGAAGTGGCATATTCCTTCCTCCAGTTTCCTTTAAGAGGAGTTTCCATGGGTTTACATCTCTCCATGTGAAACTTTATCAGAATCTCTTTGGCATACTTGCCTTGAGAAACAAATAGCTCCCCATCCCGCTACCATATTTCCAAACCAAGGAAATAGTGAAGGAGTCTCATTTCCTTCATCTCAAACTCTCTTGCAAGATCCTCTTTGCAAGAAGTTATGAGTTGCTCATCACCTGTCAAAATAAGATCATCAACATAAAGTACAATAATCAAGAGCTTACCATCAACCAAACTTTGGTACAGGTTTGCATCCGCTCCGCTCTTTGTGAAGCCCAACCCAGTGAAATAGTTATTTTTCAATCCTGTTGTACCAAGCACAAGGTTATTGCTTCAGCCCATAAAATTCTCTCTTGAGTCTCCACACATGCGACTCACTGTAAAAGGTCTCAAAACCTTCTAGCTTCTCAATTTACACCTCTTCCTCAATAACTCCATTAATAAATGTAGTCTTCACATCCATCTGATGTATCTGCCACCCCATCTGTGATGAGAGTGCAAGGATGGATTTGTTAGGTCCCTATATTACTAGTATAGTCCCTTATTGTTGTTATTGTAACCCCCTTATTGTTATTATTGTACCCCTGTAACCCCCATATTGTTATTATTGTGCCCTTAAAGTATTATTGTTAGGTCGGCTAGGATTACATTGTGGCCCATGGACTCCTGTATATAGAAAGGAGGTTTTGTAATTTGTATCATCCAAGAATTGTTCATTCATGTAATGTATTGGAGGTTTCCCTTTCGAAGTGGCTTATTATAAGGTGTTGATATCTCTTTTCTTCTATTTTTGGAGCTGGTTTCACAACATTTGGTATCAGAGCTTTGGATTCTAGTGTTTTGCTGCTCCAAACAGGTCATCGTGGACTTTTCGCTATAACTTATTTTCTACAAAGGTTCAGAAGCTGAAATTTTTAGAGTGCAAATCCAAAATCTTGAGGAACATCGTCACAAACTTTCAGAGCTTGGTTCGAAATATCTTCAGAGATATGATATGTGCAAGTTATGTCTTTTTGCAGGCTCTTGAATTTCACTTAAAAATGTCGTCGCAGAATGTTCGCTATAAATTTTTTTATACGAAGTCTCAGAAGCTGAAATTGTTATAGAAAAAAGCTAAAATCCTGAGGAAAATCATCACAAAATTGTAGAGCTTTATTCTCAATATTTTGGGAGATATGATCTGTCGAAGTTAGGTCTTTTACAGGCTTCCGAATTTCATCTCAAGGAGGTGATTGTGGGAAAATCTTGATAAATCTCTCTCTGAGCATCAGATTGGAATTCTGTAAAAAGAAACTAGAAGTACACAGACTATAATCTATTTTCTATAAATTTCAGAGCCAAAGGAGCAAATAGGACACATGGCAAGTCATAAAAGTTATCTCTACTAAACTATTCCATAATTAGGTCATTGTGGGAGATTAGACATAACGTTGTCTTGAAGAATCCAAATCAAGTCAGAAATGTGGAATTTGAAAGAAGCTTCAGAGGAATACTACAGGGAAAAATGTTAGATATTGAGGATCTGCAACTATATAGATAAGTCAATTTCAATATTGAGCTCCTCAAAAGCAAGTAAAAGGTGTGTATTTTTTTTCCCGAATTGCATAATTTTTGTTTGAAGAATCAAGTTGAATTGATTCCAAGGGCATATTATAAAATAGATATCAGTATTGGATTATCAAATGGCCCCTAAAAAGAATTCAAATCCCATTAGGCCTTTAGAAGGCTCTACTATGACTCATGAAGACAAAGAATGGCAACATGACATATCAAAATTACAAGAGCAAGTGAAACGAATTTCGTTCTCACAAAGAGCAACAAAAAATGACATGAAAGCTTTGAGGAAAGGCGTGGAAACTAAGATGGATGGTTTGAAGAAAGGCATGGATGGTTTGAAGAATGGCATGGATGGTTTGAAGAATGGCATGGAAGCTAATATGGATGGCATGGAAGCTGGCATGGAATCTAAGATGGATGACATGGAAGCTAATATGGGAAAAATGAAGAATGATCTAAAAACAGACATGGAAGGTTTGAAAAAGTTGATACAAGAAATTTTTCCTAATGGTGAAAAGATAGTAGAGGAAACTCATGATGAGAACAAAATAAATGTTAATCGTGATTTCATAAACTCTAATGTTGGAGGGAAGAACCACCATATTCCAAAAATGGGTATGAGGAAGTTTGATGGAAAGGATCCTATAACATGGATACTAGAGATGGAGAAATATTTTGATCTCAATAATGTGCAAAACACACGAAAGGTACGCATTGCAACTTTACATTTAGAACAGAATAAATTTTTATGGTATCGATGGCTTTTCTCTCGGAAAAAAATTGTCACTTGGTCAATTTTTACGAAGGAAATGATAGCACATTATGAGGATACAAGAGAAACACTTTCTCTAGCCAATTGATAAATCTCAAATAAAAGTGTTCAGTGGGGGAGCACATTGAGGACTTCCAAACATTGAATATAAGGGTAATTGACATTTCATAGGAATGCAGGATTGATCTCTTCATAGGTACTTTAAAGGATAACATCCAACATGAAGTTCGTGTTTTGGAACATGATTCATTGGAGAAGACAGTCAAGATGGCAAGAAAAATTGAATGTAAAATTATGGCGACAAGGAAGCCTACCACTCACTTCTATAAAGATGCAAGTGTTGCTACTCCTATATTTCCACAACCCATAAGGTTGACACCACAACAATTGGAAGAAAAAAGAGCAAAAGGGCTTTGCTACAGTTGTGATAGAAAATACACTAAAGGTCATAAGTGTGTTGAGAAGAAATTATTTTACATATATTTTGAAGAGGAAGAAGAAAATGAAGAAGAAGAGGATATACACCAGGAACTAGCCCTAGAAGAGGGAGAAATTAGTCCAACCATATCGTTCAGTGCATTGGCAGGAATTAGCACTCCTAAAACTCTCAAGATAGAAGGAAATATTAAGAAGAAAAAGGTAATAGTGTTGATTGATTCAGGTAGCACCCATAATTTAATTTATTGTAAGGTAGCCAAGGAATTGAATTGTTTCCTATACCCAGCACCAGAATGTCAAGTGATGGTTGCAAATGGAGGAACTATAAATTGCTCTAGAAAATTCCATAATATAAAGCTAACCATGGGGGAATATGTATTTAATACTCCAATGCTTTCCATTCCTATGGGAGGTTTTGATATTGTACTAAGAGTACAATGGTTACAATCTTTCGAGACGGTAGCTTTTAATTTTCAAGAAATTTTCTTGAAATTCTTTTCAGAAGGAAAGGAAGTCGAGTTACGGGGTATTTCATGGAAGCCATGATAGATAATAAGCTCTAATTTCATGACAAAGCTTCTAAAGAAAGAACGATGAGGCATAATTGCACAATTATTCTCACTAGAAGTTCCAACATCAAAATCATCTATTTATGTATTCCAAAAATTCTTGGACAATCATTCCAAGGTGTTTGAAACTCCCAAAGGGCTCCCACCTATTCGTGATCATGATCACGCAATTAATTTGATTCCAGGAAGTGTTCCTCCAAACATCAGACCTTATAGATATCCTTATGTCCAAAAGAGAGAAATTGAACATATGATTGCAGAAATGTTAGAGGCGGGTATAAGTCAACCTAGTCAAAGTTCTTTCTCTGCTCCTGTAGTATTGGTACACAGGAATGATGGATCATGGCGCATGTTTCCGGATTATAGGGAGCTCAATAAGCTCACCATTAAAGATAAATTTCCCATTCCTGTGATTGATGAATTATTGATGAATTACATAGAGCAATTTAGTTTACCAAGTTGGATATTCATTCAGGATATCATCAAATTAGAATGAAGACTGAAGATATTCTGAAAATAGCATTTCGAACTCATGAGGGTCACTTGGAATTTTTGGTCATGCCTTTTGGCCTTACCAATGCACCTTCTACATTTCAAGGGTTGATTAATTCCATTTTCAAACCCTTCCTTTGAAAATTTGTGCTAGTATTTTTTGATGATATACAAATCTACAACAGGTCTTGGAAGGATCATGTTCAACATGTTGACAAGGTGCTCAAACTATTGTAGGAGAAAAAATTATATGCAAAAACATCCAAATGTTTCTTTATAGTACAAGAGGTGGAATATCTAGGTCATATTGTATCTCACGAGGGTGTTGAGGTAGACCCTAAAAAAATTAAATCCATTAAGGAATGGAAAGTCCCCACAACAGTAGTTGTGAGGATTTCTCGGGTTAACAAGGTATTATCACAAGTTTGTTAAGAATTATGGGAGAATAGCAGCACCTCTAAAAACATTATTGAAGAAAGCTGCATTTTCATGGACTCCTGAAGCAACTAAGGCCTTTAAACATCTTAAAGAGGAAATGTGCCTAGCACCGGTCTTAGCTATGCTAGACTTCACAAAAACCTCTATTGTGGAATGTGATGCCTCGGGAAATGGAATTGGTGTTGTTTTAATGCAAGAAGGAAAACCCATTTCTTTTGAAAGTCATCCAATCAAAGGAAAGTATTTACAGAAACCTATTTATGAGAAGGAAATGTTAGCAATACTGCATGCACTAAGGAAATGGTGAACTTACCTAATGGGAAGACACTTCAAGGTAAAAACTGATCATGATAGTCTTAAACACTTTTTGGAACAAAATACTATCTTCAGAAGAGCAACAAAAATGGGTCACAAAGATGTTGGGTTATGAATTTGAAATAATCTACAAAAAAGGGAAGCTAAATGTTGTTGCAAATGCACTCTCAAGAAAGAATGAAGAGGTGGAAGCATTGCTTTGTGCCATTTCTATTATCCAACCAGATTGGATAACCGAAGCAAGAGATGAATGGAAGAAGGATGAAGAAGTGTGGAAACTCATTCAAAATTTGCAGCAAGATCCTATTAAATATGATACATTTAGTTGGAAAAATTATTCCTTATGTTACAAAGATCTCTTATATATTTGTAAGAATTCCCAACTAAAACAAAATATTCTTTTGGAATTGCACACTTCTCCTTTAGGAGGGCACTCATGATTTTTAAAAACTTACCACAGGTTGAAAAAAGAATTTTTTTGGGATGGCCTTAAATCTGATATTCAAAATTTTGTGGCAGAATGTTTGTTATGCCAACAGAATAAAGTTGAGACAATTAAGACCTCGGGTCTTCTACAACCTTTATCCATTCCAAGTCAACGTTGGGAGGAGATTTCAATGGATTTTATCACATGTTTACCTAAGTCCGAAGGAAAGAGTGTCATCATGGTGGTAGTTGATAGACTTACTAAGTATGCACACTTTTGTGCATTATCTTATCCATTTAAAGAAAGTACAATTGCTACTACATTTATGGACACAATTCAAAAGCTACATGGGAACCCAAGGGTTATTATAAGCGACAAAGATCCCATTTTTACTGGAAATTTTTGGACAGAGTTATTTTCTTGTTTGGGTACTCAATTATCTCATAGCTCATCTTATCATCCTCAATCCCATGGTCAAACTGAGATAGTAAATAAATGTTTGGAAGGATATATTAGTTGTTTTGTATCTAATAGACAAACACAATAGGTCAAGTGGTTACCTCTCGCTGAACGGTGGTATAACACTTCCTTCCATACTGCAGCAAAAATGACCCCATTTATGGCACTTTATGGATATCATCCACCATCCATCACATCATCTTTAAGAGAAAATTTGAAGGTTAAAGCAGTGGAATATCACATCGAGAATCAACAAGAAGTTCTCCAACTCTTAAAGGATAACCTGAATTTGGCACAAAATCGAATGAAACAACAGGAAGATCAACATTGCAGCGAGAGAATTTTTGATGTAGGAGACTGGGTATTTTTACGGCTACAACCATACAAAAAAATGTCCCTCAAGAAAGCTAAGAAGGATAATAAATTATCGCCAGAGTACTATGGTCCTTACAAGGTGTTGCAAAAGATTGGTACTATGGCATACAAATTGGAGCTTCCTGCTTCTTCACGAGTGCATCCATTTTTCTATGTTTCATGCTTAAAGAAGGTTATAGGTGAAAATCTTCCAGCTCAAACAATATTTCTAGAACTTTATGAAGAAGGAAAAATCATATTGGAACCTGAAGAGGTCACGGAAATAAGAACTCGACATCTACGGAATCGATCAATTTCAAAGTATCTCATCAAGTGGAAGAACTTACCCACTGAAGATTCTACATGGGAGGATAAGAATTTTATATAGAAGCACCCAGAGCTACTCAAGCATTGAGGAAAACATTTTTTTGAAGGAGAGGGGCATGTTAGGTTCCTATATTACTAGTATAGTCTCTTATTGTTGTTATTGTAACCCCCTTATTGTTATTATTGTGCCCTTGTAACCCCCATATTGTTATTATTGTTCCCCTAAATTTTTATTGTTAGGTCGGCTAGGATTACATTGTGGCCTCACTAGGATTACATTGTGGCCCATGGACTCCTGTATATAGAAAGGAGGTTTTTTAATTTGTATCAGCCAATAATTGTTCATTCATGTAATGTATTGGAGGTTTCCCCCTCGAAGTGGCTTATTTCTAAGGCATTCATATCTCTTTTCTTCTATTTTTGGAGCTAGTTTCACAATAAGATCTAATCGATGAGTACCTTGAAACTGGTGAAAAATTTTCCTCATAGTCAATCCCCTCAACTTGTGAGAATCCCTGGGCTACAAATCTAGCCTATACTTCTCCACACTCCCATCTGCTTCCTGCTTTACCTTATAGATCCATCTAGATCCAACCACTGATTTTCCGACTAGTCTTGGGACAACTTCCCATGCATTATTATTGAAGATGGAGTCATATTCCTCAACCATGGCATCGACCCAAATTGGTTGTTGCACTACTTCCTCAAAAGAGGATGGTTCTGTCACAATACACTTGCTAATAAGATCCATGTATCCAATAAGCCTGTCTGGAGACTATCTTTGTCTATGCAGTGATGTAGGTACTCCTACATGTTCTACCACATCAAGTATCAATCTGTCAGCTTCTGTGGTGTGCCTTCTACCATGTCTGGTGGATGGCTCTACATGAGTGTTTTCTGCCACTCCATGATCCTCCGCATGTGGCTCCTCCACATCTTGAGGTTCATCCTTCAGAACCAAGAGTTCCTCATATACATGCAAATCAATCTCCTTCTTGAGGGATAATCACATGGCTTTCTCCTCATCAAATTTTATATCTCGTCTCACAATAGTCATCGTGTTGTTTGGAAAATACACCTGATATTTGTGGGGAGTATTAGTGTACCCCACAAATATCCCAATCTCAGCTATTGGTTCTAGCTTATTTCTGGAATCTTTGGTCACATGGAAATAGAAAGATGAGCCAAAAAATTTAAAATTTGAAAGATTAGGTTTCTTACTAGAAAAATCCTCCTCTAGTGTACTCATGCCAAGTATCCGATGAGGACTACGATTATGCATAAATACCATTGTGTTGCATGCCTCTGCCCATAGATGAAACGATAGGCCCTGATAATGCAACATCACTCGTGATGCACCCACAATTTTTATATTATTTATTTCTGCAACCCCATTCTGTTTTGCATTATGAGGTGTAATTAACTCTCTCTGAATTCCTTATTTGCTACCGAAGTTCTTGAATTCATTAGAGATGTACTCACCACCATTGTCGCTCCTCAGAGCCTTCACATGCTTCCATGTATCTTTCTCCGCTAGTTCTTTGAATTCAAAAAAAAATTTGAACGTTTGATCTTTCTTCTACATGAGGTAGACCCAACACTTTCTAGAAAAATCATAAAAAAAAAAAATCACAAAATACATGTGCTTTACTATAGAAGCTGTAGATAATGGTCCACACATGTCTGAGTGAACTCTATCAAGGATTTCAGCTGCTCGGTTTTCCTTCTCATGAAAAGTTTCTTCTGCATACTTCTCCATGGTACATCCCTTACATGTATCTATCTACACAAGAGTACCCTTTGGAAGCCCCATAGAAATCTGTTGCATGACCTTCAAAGCACCGTGGTGTAGATTGTCCAATATCCTGTGCCATAACTCACCCTCATCCTGACTCACCATTTTGACTGATTTACCCATTAATGCTACGTAGCCATCTACATCAATTTTTTTGAGATTCTTCACATGAATCCCAATATTCTTGACTTTTCATGTGGCTTTGTGATGAAGGAATGGATTCCCTTCACTAAAAACCACATCATATCCTCTATCCTCCAACATAGAAACTGAAACTAAATTCTTTTTCAAGACTGGTACATGGATGACATATTTTAATAATAAGGGTTTACCTAACTGTCTCTGGAAAGTAATTGTACCAATACCACTGATATTATACCTCACATCATCACCCATTTCGATATGCATCTGGAGATCCTTCTCCTACAAGCTACTGAAAAGTTCTTTGTCTCCCATCATGTGGAAATATGCACCACTATCCAAGTACCATACTAATCCCATCGCACTAGACACCATGCATGCGATGAGTGATAATTCCAACCATGGAAAATTTTAGGGGCTAATATTCGCAAGTGGGCTAATTTTCCATGCTTTTTCCAAAAAAAATATTCGCCAATTCCCATTTTTTTTTAAATTGATTCGCCCAATTTTTATAGTATAAAAATATTTTACCCTAAAAATCAGCAAAAAATTATATATACTAGTCTAAAATGATTACAAAACTAAATATTTTTACAAAAATAACATAAAAATTTTACAATTCACATATTGGGGACTACTAAGATTCGCCATGTTTTTAAATTTTAAGATAAACGCCCATCCTTAAAATTTTCCCTGCTCTTATTTCGAGGCCAAAGGCTCACTTGCTGCAGGCCCTGAAGCCTTCTTGTTGTTCTTATTCTTCTATGGAAAATTAGTGGCACAATGTTCATGCTAGTGAAATTGAAGACATTTCACTCTGGACATGTCACGCTTCTTGCCTTCTTTGCCAGTATCATATTTGGAATAGGATTTCTTTCCCTTCCCCTTCTTTCCTTACAATAAAAAGTGCATTTTTTTCGTCATCTGTCTTGGATGAGAATCCATCCCTGGTATTTCGCCTGAATTCTTCTTGTACCAAATCCGACCAAATTCGCTCCCAATCTGGTAGCTTCTCCCTCCCATTGACAGAGTCCTAATAACTATGCCAAATCTTGGGAAGGCCTAGAAGAGATAGGTTCACCAAGTCATCATCTGCTACAATAATTTCGACACTCTCAAGCTCATCTCAACATTGGACGAACTTGGTTAAATATTTTGGAATAGTGTCACCTTTCTCCATTTTTATTTTCCTGATCTTTTCCTTAAGTGCCAATTTTCTGTGGTCATTGTTACTCTGAAACAGATCTGTCAAAGTATTCCACATTGCATATGGAGTCACTTTTCCATGGAGACTCAAGACAATGTGGTCTCGAACTCCCTCTAATAATATCATCCTCACCTTTGAAACCTTATTTTACCAAGCATCAATAAGAGTGGCATTTACTGTTGTGGGCTTGGGAATGTCATCATCAATGAATTCTTTCAACCTGTTGTCCTCCATATTTTCCTCCATCCAGTATTTCCATGTAATATAATTAGAAATTCCCTCAAGTGCATATTCCAATCTCAAGCCATTGAAAGCCATCCTTATCTGTCTTTCAAACCAAAGTTTTTTTTTCAAATTCAAATGCTATTCAGCACAAACTTAATTTATTCTGCACTATAGTGATTTCCTGCGCTCTGATACCATGTAGAAATTATACAAACAATATGTATACCACTGGATTCAATCTGATCATGTGATATGCTAAATCAAGATACTAAATCCTTCTACAAATTCATTGCAGAAAATAAACATGACCGCCAATCACAACAAATAAATAAAGAATAAAATCAAACCACAACAAAGATATTTCCCAGGGAAATATTGCTGCTCAAAACCCCTCTATATTCTATTTTATATTCACCAAGGAATCATGAAACAATTACAATGCAGTCTTCTCCTAAGAGTCTGTTGCACTCTCACAACTGTCTCACACTGACCCGGACAAAATCGACCAACACTTAGCCAATTTTTAGCCTCTGCTCAGCCTGCCTTGCTTGCGCAATTCATGTGGAATGCAATCCCGCTTCTTTATTAATTTTAGCCTTCCAAAACTACACAATGCTTATGGGAAATCCTATGGGTGTTTTACTGCATGTGAGAAATTTTCTAATAATAAAATTTATAGTTAATATTAAATCATTAGTTACTTGACTTATCACTACATGTGAATTAAATTTGATTTAATTCACATGACCTCTCACTAGTGCAACAATCATTTACAACTAGTTAAACTGATTTTAACTCAATTAATTGAGTTAGATTTCTCATGCATTAAACTAATTCACTAACTGCAACTTGGAATCAAAACTAATAGAATCACTCTACATGCCTCACCAACCACCCTCAACTCGAAATTCATGAGCTAACTAAGTTTATCACACTCAGTTAACTATTACAAGTGATTATGAGATAAGATTACAATTTATTGTCTAATTTAATTAAGGGAAAACTAAATTAGACACACATTTCTTGTTGAATTTTCAAGAACACTTAGAAAATTTTCGGGAGTAACAGCATCGGAGTAACAACATCAGGTACTTAAGAACTCACTTCTTTTATTTTGAGAACAAAAATAAAAAAATGTGACTTTGAATTAAACAATACCTGAAGCATAAAAACATAAGAGAAATCAGAAAAGAAAAAACTCTTTATTTAAAACCAATAAATAAATAAATAACTTAAGTTACAGTGGTTATTATTTTTTTTGCAGAAATGTTGTTTTCGAAGGGAATCATCAGTCTGTGAATGGTGAATGAATGGAAAAATGCTTTGGCGGAAATGACTTGGATTTTCAAATGGAAATCAATTCCCCATTTCTCATGTTATAAATCCATTAAGTGATGAAAAAATTTTATTTATTTTTCTCCATGTGAGGAAACATCTTTGAAAATGTTCTTATTTCATTATCATTGTCTTCAAGAATCACTTGTTCATAAATTGACCTCATTTATTCTCGTGAGACCTGCAAAAAAATGAGCATCTACCTGCAATAAAACATGAAATCATGGGAGAAGAGAGGTGATCGGGCTCGCCTAATTTAAGACATATGAAAAAAAAAATATTTTATCTACAAAACATATCCACATAAGGATAAATAAAACAAAATTTATCTGTCACCTGCAGGAGAGCAGTGGTCGACCAGACTAACCAACAGTGTTTTAATCATAAATTCTTTGTTTTTCATCCAATTTGAGTGATTCAAAAGCCAAATGAGAGATAATTGAATTATATGTAACCAATAGAAACATGTTTTAAAAATTCTATGATATGATATTTCAAAGTTACTTATAATGACCTGCATAACAAAGCCACTTTCCATTTCCCAACTTAGACCAACAGTTGGTATTTTAAGCATAACTTTTACATTGGATGACGGATTGAAATGATTAAAATTGGAGATTTAATTATATTCATGTAGATATCCCCAATAGTAACAGGTTTTGAAGGAAAGAATAATTTATGGGTCAAATATGCTAGTGAACAACCAGGAAAATAGAGTTTTGAGAATGTTGATTTATGATATACAGTCAATATTGTGGTCATAACTTTCTCATAAAATATCAAAATAAATTGATTCAAATTTCTTTGTAAACTATATTCATAGGGGAATATAAAAAATAAACATGTTTCCAAAATCTAGCCATTTAGGCCTCCAAAAATGGACAGCCCCAACTTCGTTCCTGAGCTTCCTACTTGCCATATTGTCAATGTTCTGGTCATAAATTTTTCGTTTCAAATCCAAATAGAGTGATTCAAATTGGGTTATAAAGTAGACATAAAGGGATAAGTAGGATAGAAATAGGTATTGAAAATATTCCCATTTGGTCCCTCAAAACATGATTGTCACGACTGTTTTTCCAGAATTTTCATCAAGCCCGCAATCCATAAGATATGATAATTAATAAATTTTTCCAAGAAGGTGATAATAATGAATATGAATGTTTGTAGAAATTTTATTTTCAATATAATACATCTACATACTAAATAAATTCGAATATTGATCTCCGATGTTAATTTTCACAGCGTGTTGCAACAAAAACAACTATTTTTACATATAAAGAAATTTATTTATTTATCTCTTTATTTATTCTATTTTCTACACTACACTACTCTAATTTGAAAAATGAAATATAATTATGTAAAATGTTGGTAAAATTCTCATTGAAAACTAATTTTTTCCATTCTTCACAAAACCCATGTTTCAGATTTTCAGGATTATTCTTCATTTTCCCGAAACATTCAACGCAAAAATGTCTCTTGTTATCCCAAAAATTAATAAGTTGGAATATTTAATTATCAGCTGAAGATCAAATCTGCAATCTGGAAGAGATCTTGGAGGCTAAAATCATGAGTGATGTTATAAAGAATTCATTAATAAACCATCATTGGAAAAATCATGCATAATAATCATTAATTTATTAAAATAAAGGAAAACAAGTATTACTTATCCAAAAGAGCATAAATAATTATGAAATGGAATTATATAATAAATTATGATAAATAATGTGATAAAATAACATTATAAATTGATGAAATGGATGTCAAGAAGTGATAATAATAATACAAATTAGTGGCCCAACAAGTACCATCAAATCAAGGTGAGGGACCAGGATGTCTCGAAGACTGCCTTCAGATGCCACTACAACCACTTTGAGTTTTTGGTGATGCCCTTTGGGTTGATCAATGCTCCGACCACCTTCCAGTATTATATGAACAACATCTTTTGTGGTCAACTGAGGAAGTTTGTGCTGGTATTTTTTTTATGACATTCTCATCTATAGCCGCACATGGGAGGAACATTTGTAGTACATTGAGGTTGTACTATGTATCTGGGAGGAGTAACAATTCTATTCCAAGTTGTCCAAGTGAAAGTTTGGTCTTACATAGATGCTCTACTGGGGGCATATCATAGGAGTGGACAGAGTGAGGATCCATAAGGAGAAGATCTGAGCCATCTAGGATTAGCCGAAACCAAAGAATGTGACAGAGCTCCAGGATTTTGTAGGAATCTGCACCTACTACTGGAACTTTGTCAAGGGATTTTCATAGCTTGTAGCACCCCTCATGGATCTCACCATGAAGGATGCTTTTGGTTGGAAAGATTTTGTGCAGAGGGCCTTTGAAAGGATCAAGGACGTGATGAGTATTTTCTCGGTGTTGGCATTGCCTGATTTCACGCAGGCCTTTGTGTTGGAGTGTGATGCTTCAAGAGAGGGAATAGGTGCAGTTTTTATGCAGGGGTGCCATCCCATATCTTTCTAGAGTTGGAAGCTACTACCTCATGAGATATTGAACCCCATATATGACAAAGAGATGTTGGCCATCATGCATGTCTTAAATAATTTCCGACAGTACTTGGTGGGTAACATATTTCAGGTGAGGACTGACCACAATAGTTTCTGGTTCTTCCTTGAGCAGAAGCAAATTGTGAAGAGACAACAAAAATGGGTTAGCAAGATTCAAGCTTATGATTTTGACATCGTGTATGCCAAGGGGAATAACAATGTGGTGGTTGATGCTTTGTCACAGGGACTGGAAGTGTTGTCCTTGATGAGTCTTGACACAGATTGGAGGGCTCAACTGTTGGTGGATTACTCAAAGCACCACTTTTCTTGTGAGGTATTGGATGGTCAGGTGACAGATGATAGATACATGGTGATGGATGAGGTCATCTATTACCAAGACCAAATTTTCTTGACAGGTAACTCCTAACTCAGGGAGAAGATCTTGCACACAGCCCATGACTCACCCCTTTCAGGCCATTGAGGGTTCACCAAATCATATAGGGCCATCAAGAAGACGTTCTCATGGAAAGGCCTCAAGGAGGACGTACTCCAACATGTCATGGAGTGTGAAATTTATCATAGGAACAAGGGGGAGATGAACGATACTATAGGTTTGCTACAAACGCTTCCCATTCCAGAGGGGAAATGGGAGAGCATATCGATGGATTTCATCACGGGGTTGCCCATGGTGCAGGGCAAGGATTGAATCTTTGTATTAATTGATTTACTTACAAACTATGCGCATTTATTTGCCATCTTCGCACTATACACTGCTTCACAGGTAGCCATGTTGTTTTTCCAGTATATTTTCAGACTCCATGGTCTTCCAAAGACCATAGTTAGTGATAGAGACAACCGGTTCATGGGTGGCTTTTGGTAGGATCTATTCTATTTGGTGGGCACCGAGTTGACACCTAGTACTAGTTATCACCCACAAATGGATGCACAAATAGAGATAGTGAACAAGTGTCTAGAGGGCTACTTGAGAAACTATGTCACGGGGCAGCAGAAGGCTTGGCTATGTCGAATACAGTTGGGGGAGTACTGCTATAACACGACATTCCATATGTTGATTGGTATGTCTCTGTTTTATTCTTTGTGTGGTTATCATGCTTTAATTTTTTTTTATCTGATGTTTGGAGCTAGGAAGGTCCCGAGGGCTAACGACTGCATCCAAGAGAGCCAAGATATATTCCTGGCTCTTAATGAAAACTTGGCTACAAAACAGAACCATCAGAAATTATATGCAGATAGAGGCCACATAGAGAGACAGTTCGAGGTGGATGATCTGGTTTTCCTCCATATTCAGTTGTACAAATAGTCCAAGTTGAAGCAGAAAGGAGCTGAGAAGCTCAAGCCCTGCTTCTATGGACCATACAGGGCAATCACACGAGTTGGGCAGGTAGCATCTGAGCTAGAGCTGCCAACTGGGAGCCGGATCCACAAAATTTTTCACATTTCATGCTTGAATAAATATCTTGGGCAAAAAGTGACTGCAACTATGGAGCTCCCACCTACAAATGATGAGGGGCATATGGTGCTACAACCAGAGGCCATTCTAGACACTTGGGAGAGACAACTGAGGAGGATGATAGTCAAAGAATATCTTATTAGATGGAGGAACCTTCTAGATGAGGATGCCACTTGGGAGGGGGAAAATATCATGCAACATCCATCCTTGTAGTTTCTAGAGGACAAGCAACGTTTTCGCAGGGAGGACTGTAATATTCCCAATAGAAAATTACTAATTGGAATATTCATTTTTGTTAAATTTCATTTTTTTAAAGTTCAACATGAAATAAATGGGTGAAGGGACCCATAACCAAACATTAGAATAAAATCACTTTCCTTGATATGAAAGGAGTGTATTAGTTTTGTTGTGCCAAGTATCCTTTCAATAATATAAACATGTACAATTTGTCTCCATTTTTTTCTTAAGGAATGAGTGTTTTTTACCATGAACATAGATGAATTTGTAAACTTTAAGCATGAAAAAAAGGCTTAAAAAACACTGAAAAATAGTGTATAATAGATAAATAAAATCACAAATAAATTTTACACAGTAGGCATGATGAAGCAGTTCACCCCTCCTGGGCTACATTTGTCGGTCCAACTCCCAATGACATGTCCCTCTTTGTCATTATGCTCAAAATTGTAAATTAAATGTGTTTATAGGCCTCTAATGGTTTTTTTCTCTGCACCAATGGCTCCATAATGCTCAAATTAGTCTAGGTAGACCCTTGTTTCACCCAAATTGGTCAAAAATTGACCTCCCAATGCATTTTTCCCAATGGCAGCTAGAAAAGCTCCACTAAAAGTGGAGACTGGCACTTAACTGAAGTTAAATTTAATAAAAAGCCCTAAATTTAGGGTGCCACTATAGTCTCTGCTGGAATAGACTGTTAGGTTTAATTTTTAGTGGTTAGGTCGGGGTGATCACAAGCCAACCCCCCACCTAAAATGACACGGTCATGTGCTTTTAAACTCTACGTTGAACCATTTGAAAACTCGCATAAGAGGAGTGGAACCCAGAGTTTACGGTTTTACAAACCATTTTAACTGACCGTCGTTTACCCCACCATGTGACAGGTGTTCTTGGAGCCTTCGGCATTGGGGTTAACGTTTATATAATCGTCGCATTAACCTTCCAGAAACCATGCCATGTGATCGCAACCTTTACCACCAGATTAGCTGCCCATCAAATCATCGACTGCCACCTTATTTGTTACCGCAACATGTGACCGAGGTTTGTTCCACCAGTTAACATAATGTTTGGTGCTGCGGGTTAACATACCATGTGACCATTGTTTTCGGGCCACCAGCGGGTTGAGACCGCTGGCGGCCCCCCCACCCCCTCAAATGTAAAACTTTTAAACAATAAGTGAATGTGAAAGACTATAAGGTTAAGTCATATGTGGTAGGCAAGGTGGTCGGAGGACATGGCATGCAGACTGGAGGTTGCGGGGTTGACCCCCCCCCCCCCAAACTCCACAAAATTTTAATCAACCCTCCTGAGGACACGTGGCAGCCTCAAAGCTTGCCACGTGTCACTCATCCAACGATCCAAAACAAATCTTGTACAACCATCCAACGATCAGAATCACACCTCGGATCAACGATTCATACATGCCACATGTTGAAATCCTGTTGACTTAGGAAAATAGAATATTCTTGGAATATACATGTTGATTGTACCTGCATGCTGACTGGGCATCCAGTCACAAATTTTTTTTTGTTTGGGAACAGACAAAATGCAATACCTTCGTCATACGGCATCAGTCTTCCGAACTGTTTGCAGCACCGAAATCGCAACGACGTGACCTTTCCGGTCGCTCAGGCTCGGTCTTGTTTTGAGCACTTTCAATTTTGAGCATAACACATTATCTCCCATTCACACCTCCCCACTGGGAAGCTTTTGGACCCCAAAAAATCTCTGGATTTTTCCCCACTCTTCCAATCTTTATCCACTGAAATTTCCCTAATTTCATTAATTGGAGCTTTTCATGAAAATACAATTTTTTCCTTGATTCCATCGACCAACCATTACTATCTTTGACATTTTCATGTTTCACCTTTTTTGAACCTGCAAAAAAATAATCTAACTTTGTAGTAAACATCTTGTTTCTACATTGGTCTATAATCAAAGGAAACTTGGAATTTTTCTCACCGTGCACTATGTCCTTATGGAAATTTTTTGTTGAATTTGCCTTGAACTTGTGTCAATTCTTGACCAAGTTTTTTCACCATTGTACCATGCCTTTCGGAAACCAGCAATGAACATTTATGCATCATGTGCCTTCTTTTCCAAGTTTCTTTGTCCTCTCTTTGACCTCTGTGCCCACATGACACATTGTTTTTCAGCCACTCTTCAGCACCAATACCATTTGTTTCAGCTGTTTGTGTCTTCTTTAAAGACAATGCTTTCCTGCTTTCAAACTTAAAAACTCATTCTGTGATGAGTTGTTTGAAAAAGGATGATCTCTTCATATATTTGTATTTAAATCAATAGTAGTCGATTTGAGCTTGCATTGACTAGCCTCTTCATTTACCTCACATTATTAACTAAAGTGTCAAGTTTTTCTGATGACTCTACAATATACTCCTTTTCCATCTTTGAATAAATGGTCTCTTTGTTCTCATGGAAGGAAGAGGAGAAGACAAAACCTGTATCTACAAGCAAGGATTTCACTTTTATGCCTTTTATCTCAAAGCGGTATAACATCAGTTTCAAACCAATATCTGTGATGAAAAAGCTATTGGTTGTTGCAAAAGCAACATGTTTCACACAGAAGCACGTAATTTGCATCCTTAAAAATCCAACCAAGGGGATATGGTTTTGGATGTGGAATGGTCTCAAGATTAATTTTCTTGACCAAGTATTGAGAGATTAAATTTTCTTGTGACCCACTATCAAACAATGTGTCAACCTTGGTATGTTTGTAAATGACCCTCACATGCAACAGTTCAATTCTCTCTTCTTCATCTGGAGCTTGTATGTGACAATTAGATATACTAGAACTGGGTTTAGTTTCAATCTCTTTCCCATTCACGTTCTTTAGTCCCATAGCTATGATTTTTGTTTCATCTCCTTAATCTGACCCTAGGTCTTGTTCAGCTATTGCAATAGTTTTTCCTTTCTCCTTGGCTTTCTCTTTGGCCTTCAACCTGTATAGTTTCAACTCTGGATGAAGTTTCTAGCAATGGTATTCATCACGACTAGTTTTAGAACAATGTTTGCAAAAGAATTTTCCCTTATATTTTCTGATATGTGCATTTCTCTTTTTCTTCCATTTTCCTTTAAACTCATTTTCCTCATTCTCATCTAAGTTTCTTTTCCCCTTGCCTCTAAATATGTGGCTTGTACACAAACTTCATCTAGGCTTGTAGGGTTAAACATGAGGATAGTATTTCTTAGGTAGGTATGTAAGCCTCCTATATACTATATCAAAGTGTCTTGGCACTGCAAATCTACTCCTAATAAAAGAGCTCTTCTCCTAAATTCTTGAGTATCTACTTGTACATTTTGTCCTTTCAATTGTTTAAAAATTTGCCAGTCCATTATGGTTTTTTTCATGTGAGCTAATGGATAACATTGTTGTTTTATTACATAAATGAAATTAGTCCATGATAGAATAATATTACCATGCTTCTTGATCTCCTCCTTTGTCTTGGATTCCCACCAAACGAGAGCTACACCTTCCATCCTCAATGCAGCTAGTTGTATTTTGATATCATCATCATGAACGTTTTGAATTCTCAAATAAACCTCCAATTTCCTAATCCAATTATCAAGCTTTTCTAAATTGACTTCACCATTAAACATTGGGAATTCAAACTTAACATCAAGTTTTAGAAAAGGAATTTTACCCATGTTCTTTGACTTGTGTGACTGGTGTACTGAAGATGATGTAGAGGATGTACATGAGGGTGATGATGGTGACTTTCCACTATCTCCATTTTCTCCATTACCCTTCTTTGATTTATCTTTAACATTGTGGCATCCTAATGATCCTTGTCCTTCCTTGTGAATTTTGGACCTTTATTCTTCTAGTTTATCATTCCTTCCTTGATAAAGGACTCTAACCATTTCAGTCAAGTCAAGAAATTATTTTCTGTAGACTCTTTCTTCATCTTTGCGATCCATCTCTTCATGGATTTCTTCTTCTCTTGGAGGCATTCTTATTGCTTCTTCTACTTCTTTTGGAGGTGAACTAGGTGGTGGAGAATGTGGAAATATTTCCCTCCTCTGTTGTGGCTCACTTTGAGAACCTCTTGCTTCCACCAATTTTCCTTCTCCTCTCGTAAGCTTGAGCCTAGTAAGCATGAAATCCCTTACAAACAGTTAACAAATATTTACACACAAAAACACCAGAGATTAAACTCTAGCTCTGATACCAACCTGATCTGAAAGGAGTGAATTATTTTTTCTATGCTAAGTGTCCTTTAACTAATATAAACAAGTACAATTTGCCTCCATTTGTTTTCTTAAGGAATGAGTTTTTTTAACCATGAACATAGATGAATCTGTGAAATTTAAGCATGAAAATAAGCCTTAAAAACACTAAAAAATAGTGTATAACAGAGAAATACAATCACACATAAGTTTTACACAGTAGGCATGATGAAGCAGTTCACCCCTCCTGGGCTACATCTGCTAGTCCATCTCCCAACGGCATGTCTCTCTTTGTCATTATGCTAAAAATTATAAACTACATGTGTTTACATGCCTCTAATGGTTTTTTTCTCTACACTAATGGCTCCAGAATGCTCAAATTAGTCTGGGTAGACTCTTGTTTCACCCAAATTGGTCAAAAATTGACCTCCCAATTCATTTTTCCTAATGTCAGCTAGAAAAGCTCCACTAAAAGTGGAGACTGGCACTTAACTAAAGTTAAATTTAATAAAAATCCCTAAATTTAGGGCATCGCTATAGTCTCCGCCAAAATAGACCATTAGGTTTAATTGTTAGTGGTTAGGTCGTGGTGGTCACAAACCGACCCCCCACCTAAAACCACGTAGTCATGGGATTTTAAACTCTGTGTTGAACTGTTTCAAAACTCCACATAAGAGGAGTAGAACTCAGAATTTACAGTTGTGAAAAACATTTGAACTGACCGTCGTTTACCCTGCCATGTGACAGGTTTTTTCGGAGCCGCTGACGTCAGGGTTAACTTTTATATAACCACCACATTAACCTTCCAGAAACCATGCCATGTTATCGCAACCTTTACCGTCGGATTAGCCGCCCATCAAACTGTCGATTACCACCTTTAAACCATAAGTGAATGTGGAAGACTATAAGGTTAAGTCATATGTGGTAGGCGAGGTGGTCAGAGGACATGGCGTGCAGACCGGAGGTTGCAATCATATTTTAGAAACAAACCATGAAAAATAAAATGTCTTTTTAGATGAAATTTTTTTACAGGAATATTAATTCCCTATAACTAGGAATTACAGTCATTCATAAACTTATCAATTGAGCTACAACCATGAGTCCTTGTGTATATATTCACATGTAAACATCATGAACCACAAATAAATTTAATAATAATTCATAAACTCATCAATTGAGCTACAAACATGACTCCTTGTGTATATATTCACATGTAAATATCATGAACCATAAATAAATTTAATCACAGAATTACAAATCCAATTTCAATTTCAATGCACACAATTATCCTTTCAATCAAAACTATTACATTAATGGCCTCATCGACTTAGGATGGGTGAGCTCTGATTGGCCCTTTCTTATTTCATTTTTTCCTACCTCTCTCTTAAATATTAAACTATATCATTTTTATGCCCGTAGGCTTACAAATTGCATAAACAGAAAAATACAGATTTACTAAATTCTATTTTATCTCCTAAACAAACTCTTAGATTCTACAATCACTTGACTACAATCCTAATTGAAATCCACCTCTTAATTGCACGTTTGATTACAATTTCAACTAACTCAATCCATTAACTATTCCAGACTTATGACTCACATTATCTAGAACTCACAAACATATTCAAATTATATTTATTTAAATAGAAGAATACATGATATTCTCAAAACCTAATGCTCCTCCTTGCACTTCATTTCTAAGAACTCGATTGTTGGGAAGTTAGAATTACCTCGCATCATTGTTCTAAAGGAAAATATAACAATAATTCATAGGCTACATGGTCACTGCATTGTAACTATTGACCAATGAAGAAGATTCCATATGCTAGAGCATGAGAGTGATGGGGTCCTTGGAGGTTTAGGTATGAAAGTAGTTCATTCGATTTTGTATTGAGACAAATCCATTTTTCAAAGTTGAATTGATTAAATATGCCAAAAAAATTGATGTTAAAACTGAGCATAATGAGAAGGGGTGATGAGAATCCATACATGAGTGTTTTGAGTTCATAGTTACATGAATCAAGAATTCTTGTAACTTAGTTTGAAATAGTTTTTGGTAGTTTGTTGGTGCTGGTAATATTAATAATTTATCAAAATTTTGGTGCATCATAGTGGTATTTAATAGAATCTTTTCTATGAGTAGGTATGGTAAAACAAAACAAAAAAACACAATTGATAAGCTATTTGTGTATTCAGAAAGTTCATGGAAAAATGAGAGAATAATAAAGGCAGACATAACCTAACACGTTTATTGGCACCAAATTTCTCGACTTATTTAATGAAATGATGGAAAAATATGGAAGGTGTTAGCTCGAGGGGTCCTGACCCAAGTTCGGTAAGCAAGGTTTGCTAACAAACCCCTATACTACTAGCCCTTTCGACAGTGACCTGCGTTCGCAGGTCAAAGTCTCACCCGAAGTAGTATGGGTGGGTACTGGAACTAGGTTTCCGCACCCTGAGAAAGGATGGGTAAAGCAAGCAGAGCAGAGCTAGATCTTGTAATCCCCGATTACCTTATTCTACGCAGAGTTAATTAAGTCTCTATTCTCATCCACATGCACTAGATCTATAGTTATACGCTTGTTATATCATCAAAAAAATAGCACATAACCATAACATAACAGATCTAGATCCAAGAGCACAGTACACAGATATTTCGCAGCTTAAGGAAAAGAAATGTACAATACATAAATTACCAGTAATTCATATAACAGTACTCACAGATTCAGTTCTCTAAAAATCTTTCACATTCATTCATCAATTCTTCTTTACAATTCCAATTCTCTTCCCAACCTGTGCACACAGCAGCAGGGTCCGCACACAGCTGGACTAGGATCTCCGCTCACACAGCCAGCAAGATTTTGTTCCCTAAAACCCAACTAGATCACTTACACAATAGATCGCATCAATAGCTCATCATTTCCTATCTTTTACAATACAAAATTCATCTCTATTTATAAAAATCTAGCCTCGACTTTCCTATGGTCCGCAACCCATGGTTTTCGGACCCCTAGTTTACCCTTTGACCCATTACAATGCGTTCGAGGCTTTGACCCACTCCAAAACCCATCCACTAGGCTAAATATAATCAAAAATATCAAAATTGGACCAGTTTCACAGCTTGTTAGGAGACCCCATTCCAACAGTCCCCCAACACAATCTTGTGACTCGTCCCAAGTCACTGTAGCTGTCATATAGTCATTGAACCCGGTAAGGCTTGAGTCGACTACCATTGAAAAAGCCTGGTATGATGTCTCCGTGCAGGGTAGCTAGCTAGAATTCTCCACCATTCATGATTTTTTAACTGTGTAAGGACCCAGCCAATTCTAGCGGAATTTTCTTGGATGTTTCAGAAAGTGGCTATCGTATAAAAGGACAAGATCACCTGCGATGAATGTATTTTGGTGAATATGTTGACCATGAAATGATTTTTCACAAGCCTTATGAACCTGTTGATGGAAATTAGAAATAAACATATCTTCCTCCAGAGCCACCAGTTATGCAAGACGCTCCTCTATGATATCAGGGACCGCCATATTGGTAAATGTTGCAATACGTAAGCTAGGAACAACGGATTCAATGGGCATAATGGCCTCTTTGCCATAGACCATCCAGAAGGGGTTTATGCCTGTTAGCTTCTTGTAGGTCGTTCGGTAGGCCCACAGAGCAGAGGGAATGCACACATCCCAGTCACCGCAATCGGCATTGCAGACCTTAGTTAATGCCTGTTCCAAAATTTTGTTAAAAGCCTCAACCACCCCGTTTTCCTGGGGGTGGTATGGTGTAATATTAGCATGGTGGATCCGAAATTCCTCATTCAAGACTTGAATCATCCGGTTAACAAAATGTGTACCTCTGTCACTCATTAGGATTTTTGGGAAGCCAAAGCTGGTCAGGATCTACTCAAATATGAAGTGCGTAGCAGTATCCGCAGTAAAATCCTTTACTGCTTGTGCCTCAGCCCATCAAGTGACATAGTCGGTGGTGGTGATATTGTAGCACACACCTGTTTTCTTTCTGGGTGGATTGATGGGTCCTGTAAAATCAATGGCCCATTTTTGAAAAGCCAGTAAAGCCACTTGAGGCTGTAACGACATCTCATCTCGGTGTGAAGGTCGTCCTATGCGCTGGTGGGTATCACAAGATCGACAATAGGTGTATGAATCTTGATGCAACGAAGGCCACCATAACCCAGCCCTCAAAATATTTTGTGTGGTTTCACGTCCTGCGTAGTGGCCTCCTGCCACACCTTCATGTGCTTCCGCTAACAGGAGAGGCCGTTCATGTTCGAGGACATATCTGCATAGTATTTCTTCAGCACCTAGCTTGTATAACTAATAGGTGAGGATAGTAAATTCCGTGGCCCGAGTAACCAATTCCTTCTTCTGTTGTACTAAATATCCAGCCAGGGCCATGCTTGTAGTGAGGAACTCAATCATATCAGCAAATTGTGCATCAACCACCTTAATGGTAAACAACGGTGCATCCAGCAAGCCTTCGTCCAAACTAGTGGGCTCTTCTCCTGTTTCGATGCAAGACAGATGGTCCGGGCCAGCATTTAAACTTTTGGGCTTGACGATGATATAAAAATCATACTTCTGAAATAGCAACAGCCAACAAAAAATCTTCCCCCCCAACACAGGCTTTTTGACCAGGGATTTTAAAGCCGAATGATTAGTAAAAATTTTAAAGTGTCCATCTAGTAGATAGTACCGATATTTCTATAGCGCGTAGACCATAGCCAATCCTTCACGTTGAGTGGTGGAGTAGTTCCGTTATGCGCCCGAGAGTTTTCGACTCGCAAAGGCAACCGGGTGGTCAATATCTCCTTCTCCAGGTTGAGTGAGAACAACTCCCAAGGTGATACCTGATGCAGCCACGTGTACATGAAATTCCTTTGACCAATCAGGAAATATTAGTATGGGGACGGAGATCATCTTCTCTTTGAGTAGTTCAAAGCTCTTCTGACATTCATCATCCCAAAAGAAAGAAACATCCCTTTTTAATAGCTTTTCCATAGGCGATGTAATCAGGGCATACCCCTGAATGAATTTCCTATAATAACCAGTGTGTCCAAGAATAGAACGCATTTGTTTCTCCATTGTGGGGACTGTCAGGTTTATAATGACTGCTACCTTCGCAGGATCAACCATCAATCCCTACCGACAGACTATGTGTCCAAGTAGGATACCAAATGGCACACATAATGCACTTCCTAATATTCAAGGAGATCTGGTGCTTTCGGGACGCATCCAACATTAGTCGCAGGTTAGAGACATGTTCCTTGACTAAGCCAAAAACCGTCCAATCATTAAAATAAACCTCCAGGAACTTATGAATAAATTCCTTGAATACAACAACTACGAATCCTGAAAAAATAGCAGGTGCATTTTTTAGACCAAAGGGAATGACCGTATACTGGAAATACCCCCAATCAGTCATGAATGTATTCTTACTGTGATCTTCAGATGCAATCTGAATTTTATGGTACCCTGAGAACCCATCGGTGAAGGAATAGGCATCTTTCCCTCCCACGCTATCAAGGATTTCATCAGAGAAGGGTTTAGGAAAGGAGTCATGGACACGGGCGTCATTTAACTTGTGCAGATCCACGCAGATGTGTATTTCTCCCTTGGTCTTCTTTTCCTGGACAACCATTGGACTTACCCAGTCTGCTTTATCAACTGGTTCAATGATACCGAAGGCAAGCATTTTATCCAACTCTTCCTTGAACGTTTTCTTGTGTTTTGGATTCAGTCAGTACGACCGCTGCTTAACGGGGTGCGCCTCAGGTTTCAGAGTGATATGCATAATACCGAGGTCCCCAGTGATGCCCTTAAGCTCAAAGAACTTCGTTGGAAATAGGTATTGATATTCCGTGAGTAATTCTGTGATTTTTCCTATAGTTCCCTCATCCCAATAGTCCCCAATATTAGCCAGCTTAGGTTGTTCCTCCATCCCAATATTAACGTCACACAGCTTAAGAGGTTGTGTTACGTCAAGATTTGGTAGTGATGGCCCCATAACATTTTGTTCTCCTTCAGATTCTGAGACGGAAATGTTTTGAGGATTATCCTCGTCCTCATCAATCGCCAAGCTCCGACAATTGGCTATGTCGTGCATCTGCATGTCCCATGTCGGGACCATTGGGGCGGCACGATGGGGAGTACTCTTTAAGAAAAACACGTCAATGTCCTGCAGAGATTCGTCAAGTGTCTCTGTTCCTGCAATCAATCCAAATGTCCCAACAAAGTCCCCCTTTAGTATCTCCTAGTGGCGGGTGTGCTGGTTCAATTCTGTGTCTAAGTACCAAGCATCTGGGATAGGACCCAGATGCTTCAAGAAACATATGGATCCATTCTTTTTTAGTTCAGTGAGACCACTTGGTCATCCAAACATGTAGATGTGCGCGGGGATCCCTGGGTCCGAGGAACACCCTAGTGTGTATGTGAGCTGGAGGGGCAAACCATAGAAGCATCCTTTCCCGACATGTTTCCCAATCCAGGGACACTTCCTTTTGGGTGTCCCACCAATGCGCAAGTGTCCCGCGCATGGCTAGATTAAGGGCCCAGAGCCGTCGTTCTCTTGGCGCCCTGGCTTCTAACATCCTTAGGAATTCCTAAAAATTCCCATCCTCATCAAAGTGGGGTATATCTCTTACCTCTGAGGAAATACAGTAGAGGGTTCTTACGACCCGGGGGAAGCGTAGTGCCAACACTTCGTGTAACCAGTTTTTCCAACTTTCCAGTTCCTCATCAGCGTCAGAATAGAATTCACTGTCCCTCCATAATATCCCATCTGTTGTGGTTTTAGTCCTGTCTTCATCTTGCATAGAGAATCTGTAAATATGGTCTAGTTCCTCCCATTCATAGGTTGGTTCTATATACTGCGCTCCTTCTACTAGATCTAGTGGTACTATTATGCATGTACCGTTGTTTTCAAACACCATGCTGCACTTTTTCAGATTGATGACACCCGACATGTCTATAGCCTAGTCTAGCCCGAGTAGTGCAGGGTACGGATCCGCATCGTGCATGATTTCAATGACCTCAAAGTCAGCTAGGACTTTTACTCCCGCAATATCTATGAGGATTCTTGGCAACCATCCTAGCGGTATGATCTTCTGTTGATTCGCCATGCACAGCTAGATAGTGGACCATTCCAACTTAGGTTCACCCATTCATTTCCATGTCTGCTTTGGTAGTACGTTCGCATCTGACCCTAAATCGAGAATAATTTGGTCCATCCCGTAGTCACCAATCTGCGCAGTTAGCTGCATTTCTCATCTAGTGCATTTCTTGTAGCCACATAGCCAGTGGACACCTTGGGTCTTAGGGATTGTGTTGGGATAGAATATGCAGCTATGCAGTAATACTTGAATACTTCCTACATATGGTGGGTTATGTAGCAGTTTCAAGCATGCCATTAGAAGGGGCTCAATTCCTTCCTTTATCTGACGTTGCGTTGGTAGCTATGTGGGGACTATCAGTGGTCTTTGTTCCTTGAAGGGTACTCCTTCTCGGGAGACAAGATCCTCTTTTTCTCCAGGGGTGACCAGCCTACTGCGTATCTCAATTTTATCCCTTTGCACATTCTGCGTAGGGGTGGGCTGCTTGTCCTGCATCTTGGCTATTAAAATTGGGTAATATTCAATCTCATGGTCCAGCTGCTGGCAATATTTGCAAGATTTCCTAGTGGGATTTGGATAGTCCATTGCGAAGTTCCCTATTTCTCTGCAATTATAGTAGATCAACTGCCCCTAACCCCATCCTGTGCTCCCTCCCTGACCTCCCCTACCCCTTGCGGGGGAGTCACCAAAATTCGCAGGAGATCTCGGTGATGCAGGATCTGACTGTACCCTATGGAGGTTTCCTTGATCTACCAATAGCTCATATGTGCGACAATTCTGCTAATCGTGCCCTACTGATCGGTAGAACCTGCACCATTGTTGCGTCATATCACCCATACTTAACGGGGGGCACTGGGCCATATCATGTAGTCCCGCGACCAGGAAGTCATTGCACCAAAGTGCAGGTCCGCCAGATTCGGGGCGTAGTGGACTAGGTCCCCCTGCCTATAGGTAATCCACCAATAGGGGACACTGGTCCTTATTATGACCAGACACCCGACATCGTATACACCAGAGGTCTGTACTAACTCCTTTTCCCCGTTCTGTCCGCAAGCTCTATATTTCCATGTGCATGGCTCCGAGCTGCTCTTGAATCTGATGTAATCCCCCCAACGTGTCATCCTTGGGTGCGACTTCGAGCTTCATAGCATTTTCCAGGGCTTTTTCCTGCGACTCGAAGGTCTGCTAGCCCATTGGTATGCGTAAGTGAGGTAGAAACATGGCGATGAACCATTTCGTGTGTCGCCTGTCGTCATACTTGAATCCCCCTTCCCTAATTTCTTTCTTCAATCATTAATCGGCCTCCCACAATGATTCAGACGTACCTTTCTTGAAATATTTTACTTCAGCTACCAACTGAGAGTATGACTTTGGCTTTTGAAACTGTTTTTTTAGGACATCCTTAATATTTTGAAGAGATGCGCTTCTGTTTTGAGATATGTACTGCATATACCAATCTAGTGCTCTATCTTCAAAGGCCAAGGAAAACTGTGCTTTTTTCATAGTCTCGCTTACCACCCCCTGTTTTTTCCATACCGAGTCGGCCACGAACCAAAAATGATCCATATCTTCATCGGCCGCACCCTTAAAGATAGGTAACTTCAAGTGTACTTCCATGTCTCCTTCTAACAAGGCTCTGGTTGAGAGCTTTCCCTCCTGCGAGCCTAATGACCCTTGCATCATCGCTTCCCTTAGTGGGCTACAGACAGAGTGATTCTTTTTTGGATCATATTGATAATACCTACCACTCCATGTTGTATTCTCCTCCAGAGTAGCTCTCATTCACATTCGCGTTAGATCTCAAGTATTTGCTTGTTAGTACCAGATCACTTCCTGAGACTTCTTATGATCCTGGAAACGGAACCATTTGTTGGCTCGAGGGGTCCTGACCCAGGTTCAATAAGCAAGGTATGCCAACAAACCCCTATACAACTGGCCCTTTCAGCAGTGACCTGCATTCGCAGGTCAAAGTCTCACCCGAAGTAGTATGGGTGGGTGTTGGAACCAAGTTTCCGCACCCTGAGAAAGGATGGGTAAAGAAAGAAGAGCAGAGATAGATCCTGTAATCCCCGATTACCTTATTCTACGCAGAGTTAATTAAGTCTCTATTCACATCCATGTGCACTAGATCTATATTTAAACACTTGTTATATCATCAACACAGCAGCACATAACCAGAACATAATAGATCTAGATCCAAGAGCACAGTACATAGATCTTTTGCAGCTTAAGGACAGGAAATGCACAATATATAAATTACCAGTAATTCATATAAAAGTACTCACAAATTCAGTTCTCTAACAATCTTTCACATTCATTCATCAATTCTTCCTTACAATTCCAATTCCCTTCCCAACTCGCGCACACAGCAGCAGGGTCCGCACACAACTCGACTAGGATATCCGCGCACACAGCCAACAGGAGTCCATTCCACAAAACAAAAATATATCAGTTACACAACATATCACATCAATAGCTCATCATTTACTATCCTTTACAATAAAAAATGCATCTCTATTTATAACAATCTAGCCTCGACTTTCCTATGGTTTGCAACACATGGTTTTCAGACCCCTAGTTTACCCTTTGACCCATTACAATGCGTTCAGGGCTTTCACCCACCCCAAAACCCCTTCGCTAGGCTAAATATAATCAAAAATATCAAAATTGGACCAGTTTCGTGGCTTGTTAGGAGACCCCGTTCCAACATAAGGTAGCAATAAATATTTCCATTGAATGAACACCTCGTTCAGGTTACCCAGATCACTCACCTATCAAAAAACATGAATCCAACCACAATAAAAGAAAGAAGGATGTAATTCAGATGAAAAGTGAAATGTAACTAGACCATAATGAGATATTCAAGAATGTAAAAAATTTTAAAATCAAAGAAAAGAATAGGAGAAAATTAGACCTTGTGACCAAGGCCCCTGAAAAGAAGCATGTAGGGGATGTATTATGGAACACAGCCGAGACATTCACTATAGAGGAGGAGATCGAGAGTGAGATTGGGATGAGTGTGTGGCATAATTTTCACCTTCAGAAATTTGGTGGGGTGGATAGCTTGTTGTTGTTGTTTATCGCCTTGTCTAGCCGCGAAGGAGGGGAAA
Organism: Pinus albicaulis; assembly: GCA_034641835.2. Taxonomy (NCBI): domain Eukaryota; kingdom Viridiplantae; phylum Streptophyta; class Pinopsida; order Pinales; family Pinaceae; genus Pinus; species Pinus albicaulis. The sequence continues at coordinate 733,078,388 of CM076582.1, forward strand.
TTGGGGGGCTTATATGTAGTTCGAAAAAAATTTGCAGTCTCGAGACCAATGACCTACCCTAACACACTTGTAACACCCTGTTGGTGCTAGTGTTGATGATCCACTATTGGTATTCATATTCTTCTCCATTCTGATTGCAATTCCTCTTTTCCCTCTACTCTCCTCCTCAGCCTCAATTCATCTCCATTTCCATTTTTCCCTTCTTTGGGTAGGAAATTTATTAACATAAAAGTATTTCTATTTTTCCCTTCTATTTGGGGGAGGGGAGACTTTTTAACACAAAATAATGTCATAGAGGGAAATATATATGTTGATGTGGAATTATTTGTCATTAATTTTGTTTTGATTATATTTTTGTCGCAATCTATGTAATATTTGCTACAAAAACATAATTTTCTCCACACACACATTCTTTCTACATTTATTAGACAATAAGTTTCCAATTTATCACAATCTTTATTGAAAATCTTAAGTTAATTTAAGTTTCTAGACACATTCAAATATTAATAATTATCATCTGTTTATCCTGATTAGCAAATTATATTTGCACCTTACAAAATTTTGGGCAAAGTATTAAGTTTTAAAACTTTACAACAACTACTTCCACCTCTATCTCCTTGACAACTCTAAATCCATCATCCCCAACGCCTCCATTTCCTTGAAAAATATGTAACCATCATCTCTACCACCTTAATGGCACTACCTTCCCAATATGGCCTCATCATACACTCACTATTTAAGAAATGAATGTACCAAGAAGGGAAGGCCATTGAGACATTCTATTATCCTCCAAGCTACGCAAAAATTACCTATTAAAACTTGATTGAATAGATGTAACCAAACCTTTCTATCCTGATCAATTTTTTAAATCACTTAGTTGAAGGAAAAAATCCATACTAGATTAAATGATAACACACCTATTGGTAGAGAAACTGCACAAGTGCTATGCAACTATAAGTCATTCAAATTATTTTTGTCTCTTTTTAATTTGTATCAAAACACCAAATTTATCTTACCTCTGAAATTTGATTTGTTTTTTTTTATGATACTATAATAATATCGACAATGTCCATGTATATTAATAGCCAAGTAAATAGGTAAATTCAAGAGTTTTTCGCTCTAAGAGAAAAAGTTTAAACATAATAGATTACTCCATAATCTAGGTGCATTGGGGGAATTTATTCTTTTCTATGCATAAGTATATTAACAAATCTTTGAAATGTCAATTGAGTCATAAGTATATTAACAAAGCATTTAAATTTCAATTGGGTTTATCTTAGGTGGTTTAGAGGAATGGTTTTTATCCTCCCCGCCCATGTTCATTTCCAAAAAGTGACATGATGAGCTTTGTTGTAATGGATTTGAGCTTAGATATCGAAATGGACTCAAAAAAGAAATTCATTGACTCATGAAAAATACATAAGCACTAAAACAAATACTAAAACAAGTTTTCTTTCTAAAGGTACCATTGAGTACTAACTTGAAAACCTGAAAATTTTATTAAATTACAAAGCAGAGAATCACTCATTACAATAAAAGTTTTGAGGTTCAAATAAACATGTTTTCAGATTAATAATTTTAGTTCGATCTATGAAATCTTCTTCAAAACTACAATGAAATCAAAAATATATCTACCTCCATTTGTTGTTAAAAGTTCCATGTGTAAGAGTACTCTAGTGAGAAGTGGAATAAAAAAAAAGTTGTAATGAGATTCAATATGGGGACTATATAGAATATCATCTAAAGATATGGATTGAAAAGATAGATATTGAACCTTTCAAGGTAGTACCTTTAGTGATGGCATTGAGTGTTTGGGTTTTAATATAATATGGAATATTCAATGACAATATAATTCCCACTTTCCAATACTCAATTTCAGTTCTCTTGAAATTTGATGGCTTAAAGAGGTTTGTTAAGTTATAAACTCTAAGATGTTTCACTTAGATGCCTATGGAAAAATCAAACTCACAGATGGTTCTTTGATGGAGCTAGATAGAGAACACAAAATATTTGTGGGGGCGGAGGTATTATTTTTTTCTCCAAGTCAACATATTATTAAGTTCAACGCTAGTCTTGGCACTCCATCCAATAATCCCATAGATGTAACGACTCTTAAATTGTTGTCGAAAAAAATGTATTAAAGTTGTAAGCTTGGGTGACCTGATGATTATATTTAATTGGACGAGAAAACTTCTTAAGATTGGAAATTTTCTTCTCAATGGAATTTGAGAAGTTTAAAAGTATGGAAATACTTAATAGGACAATTTCCTACATATAATATTTAGGTAATTAAATATATACATTGATTCTATGTCCAAAGAAGGTTTGCATGTGGAGCACAAATCCTAGATGTTGGTTGAAATAAGAAATGAAGTGACCATTCTAGTATTTACCTACTTAATTTATGAAGCATGAATAGTCTTTTGTTATAAATATTTGATACAATCTTTGATGGTATATATATTTGTGGGATTTATTTATGAGATGACTTTACCATTTTATTGATGTAATTATCAGATGTTGCTTCTTTTCTTAATATAGGCATAACATTGCATTGTAATGAGTTTTGAACAATGATTTGGTTTTTAAAATGGGTAAATTGAATAGATACAATAAAGGGATAAAATAATGTTGGTAGGCCTCTTTTATGAATGCTATAAAAACATGTAATATGAAATCTTTCTTTTTAATCATACTACAAATTATGAATATTTCTGAGGGGAAAAAAATCTGATTGGTATATTGTTAAAATGAAATCAAAATAACAATGGTTTCTTCTATATTATATTAATTTTATGATTCAAGGGGAAAACCATAAATAATGCACTAAGAATAAATCCTCATCTATTTGTTGTAATTTCATATCAATATGATGCGTCATGAATGGTAGTCTCCAACTATTGAATTCTTTTAAACATGCCTCAATCAATCGTACCCTACTACAAATATGTATATCTAAAGCTCGAGTAAGTTATGAATGGAAATAGAGTTATCACGTTAAGTGTGATAATGAAGAGAAGATATATTTTTTAAATCCTTTCTAATAAATTTTAACATATCCTTTATCCTCTCATTGTAATCACCAATGGATGGACCTCTAGTCCCTTGCGAAACCCATTTACCTAATGTAACATAACCTTCATGATATTAGAAAATTTTGAAATCATGAAACTGAAGCCTATAAGGTATGGCACCTCCACTTGATATGTAAAAATAGTTTAAGTTCCCCTTATCTCTTCATGGAAGTGGGTGCTCTCATGAATAAAGATCTTCATTTTGGAGAAAAAGGCAATGATTGGAAAGTTGAATGGCTTGTTCCCTATCCAATGAGCACTAGGAGCATGGATTAAGCTCCATTGGATCCCCTTGATTCAAGGATCAATGAACCAATTTTACCACATAATGGTTTACGTTGTTTTCTCTTTGAGTGGATGGAAGGTTATGATAATATATTTAAAGATGAACCATGGTTTTCGGGGGCTCACATATTAAATCTAAACAGTTAGACATGGAGTTTCAATCCAAATATGAGGTTACCATTGTTATTTCCATATAATTTTACTTACAATTCCTCCTTATTATCATGTGGGATAATGAAACCAAAGGTGATATAGGTAACCTCTTTTGGAGACATATAGATAAATCACATGTAAATAAAAGGATACATAAATGTGCAAGATTATGCATTGAAGTGATCTTGAAAAAGGGCTACCAAAATCCATAGAATCTTGTTAATGGATTGGGTTCATCACTAAACATTATAATATTAATAGATTCCTTTCATCACTAAATATTGTCCCAAAAATAAAATCCAACCAATTGCAACCCTGTTTAAAGCGGACGGGGGATTCAAAAAGGTTGTTGAAAAGTAAAATAAAAGGTAATGACACCTTATAAACAATATCTAATCTTGATTTGAGTCAAAGAATAAATTTTCAACCCTAGGAAATGACAATTAATGGATCGTATTTTATTTAGAGCATATTCTATATCCTATACTCCTAGAAACTTCAAATTAAATAACCTTGATAGAAGAAAACGAAATATCTTCCTCCCAACTGGAATAAAATTTGAATCAACCCCCTTGAGCATCAACAACATCCTCCAATCTCAAATAGATATGGAAGCACTCAAATCCTCTAAGTCACTTGCCTTCTTGAATAAATTTAGATGAATAATCCCAACAGATCCCTAATGAAAAGGTCATTTAGAAATCTTCAAGAAGGAATTAAAAAAAAGAAAAGTAGAGAAGATGAAGCATTAAAAAAATAAAGAAATATAACTTCAAAACAATAAGTAAGTGTTTTCTCTAGGGAATAAATCTAAATCATCGAAGTCATGAAATTTCTATCTTAGAATTGAAAGGGTCTTAGGAGCCTCAATAAAATGGAATCATTGGGGTTTTCAATAAAAAGAGGACAAACCAACAATGGCATCGTTACAAGAAATAAAGTTGGGTTAATCTAATGAAGCAATTAAAAACAGTAAAACCATATTTTTTAACATGCTTGGTTGAGGGAAAACATGACATAAAACCCCTGGGAATTAAGTCCCAAGGATTATATAGAGTAGGAAAAGGCCTACAACTAGTTTAGATGGCCAATTTTTTTGCCAAAATATAACTCTTCCACTACTTACAAGCTTCGGAAATAGAATGCAACTCATTTTCATGGGTTGGGTATCTATCAAACCCATCATAAAGTGTTTTTATATGAAAGACCATCGAATGTCCATGTCATGTGGGCACTACATTGACAACGTGAATGATTGGCTCAGAGAGTCCCTATTGTGTATCCATTCATCAACGAGAGCTACTTCTCCAATGGGATAGAAGCGAAAACTGATAGTTGCAAAGGTAGTGTGTCAACATTAACTTTGTATATAAGTCTACAATCAAATAGAATTATTAATTTTATACAATATCTCATAGTTAAGTTGATAAGATTCCATAATTCACTTGTGTCTTCATAATTGTGTTGAACAAGGGTCTAGCCATTGTTGAAAGCTCAATCTTGACCAAACACACTTGCAATATCTAACGAAACTTAAATTTGTTGCTTGGTTTGGTTTTTACGCCCCCGTTGAAATTTGTTGTGTGTCCCTAAATGGAATTGGAGAGTGAGTTGAAACTCACCACAACTACAAATATGAGGCCTAGTTGGATAAATGATTAGTTTCGTTGGAATTGTGACATCAAATTATGACAAGGTACACCCCTCTTTAGTGACTTCATGGACCTATCGTTGTCTAAATCGATGGTTTTCACAACTAGGGTTTCACTCATTAGCATGTAATGCAATTTCTTCATTATATGCTAAGATCTTGAGAATTGTGCCAAACAAGGGTCTAGGCACTATGGCCATCTCACCCTTAAAAAAACATGCCTGCAAGAGTTGATGGAACTCAATTCCGTTGCTTGGTTTGGTTTTTATGCCCCTAGTTTAAATTCTCCACATGTCCTTGAATGACATTGGGAAGGAAGTTAAAACTCGCCATACATTAGAGAATTTTTGAGGTTTAAAATGGGCCTCCTAAGAAAAATATTCAACCAAAATAAACTTTATAAGAACCAATAGGATTCAAGATGATGATGTCGACCATGGGGGTGATTCACCATTTTTGGGGGGAAAAAATTAAAAATAATAAAATAATAAAATAATAAAACTACTTTTTCCACTTGTATTTTCTACTTAACTCCCTAATGTTTTACTCAAATTTCGAGCGGGAGATCTCATTGGATGCATAATTTCAATGGATCCTGCTACACAAAAAATTACAAACACATAAAAACGTGATTGCAATCACGTTTTTTCATGTATTTTTCATTTTTTTGTAGCAGGGTCCAGCAAAAGTATGTAACATGTGTACTCCTTGGATGAGGAATCAAATTTTGCATCCAACGAGTGTTCCCGCTCGAAATTTGAGTAAACCCATAGGGAGATAAGTTGAAAAATTAGTTATTTTTTCCTTTTTCCCTATAAAATGTGATGATGTAATCTAATCTTATTTTATTACTTCCACTATTATTTTATAATGTCCTTAGGAGGCCCATTTTAGACCTCAAAATTCCCCTAATGACTGGAAAACAAAGGCTCGGTTAGACAAGTTTTCAGTTTCGTTGGAATTGTGACATTAGATTATCCTATGTCGTTGTTAGGTTCCAGAAGTACAAGAAAATATGAGTAAAAAATTCTCACCAAGTTGAATCATTCAATTTGGTCTTGGAATGAAGGTTGGACGTGCATTTTTGTGAAACATGCCAAAATTTCCTTGCTTCACTAAAATGCATGCCCAAGCTTAATTTCTTGGACACTGTTTGATTCAAATTTTATACTATTTAATATTAATTTTACAAACTAATTTGCTTCTAGTAATTTTTTTCCATTAAAAAAATGTTGACACTTTTGGGGGACACCGTGAATTGTGATTGCTATAACACTTTAATTTACATTAACTTTCACCTTCAAATCATTATATTACAAAAATTTAATTGTACTAATGTTAATTATGAGTAAAAAAATACTCTCTAAGTTGAGTCGTTCAATTTGGCATTGAAATGAAGGTTGGACATGTATTTTTATGAAACTGACCAAAATTTCCTTGCTTCACTAAAATGCACGCCCATGCTCCATTTATTGGCCAATTTGATTGATTCAAATTGTAAATTGTTTATTTAATTATTTTACACACTTTTAAATTGTTATATATTTACTTTGAGCTTAAATATTTATACTTCATATTTCATACAATATTCTAAGCTTTACTTCAACTTTCCTTATGTGAATTTTTTGTATAAGTGGGAAACATAGCCATGTAGGATATTTTCCAAACATGATGCAAGTTTATATCCTAAGGTTAGGTATTGTCCAATCATTTCTCATTTCAAATTTCATTACCAAGAATGTAATTGGTTTGGCCTGGGGGTCCATATTTGTCTTGACTTGAACAATGATAGATGATGAATTGCTACATCGGCATACTTGGATTTTAGTGAGTAAGATTTCTTTTAGAATAATGAGTATGATATGTTTTACAATTTTTTTATATATTTAGGATGGAATGATCATTATTTCACTACCAATTAATTACAGGTCTTGGTGTGAATTTATTTGAGGCACACAATCAGTGCATTTTACCCTATAAAAATAATCCAATTTGGACTATTCGTGCACAATATAAATTTAATGAGGATGAGTTATTGTCCACCCAAATTTAATGAAGATCCACTTCATTCTATGTGGGGAGGAATTTTCCCCACACATTTCAAAGCTCTCTTAGATTATGTATAAATATGAAGATACTTCTAATTTGTAAATTGTAACATATTGGTGACAAGATGAAGGAGCTCACTATCGTTTAAATTTTTATTTTTCTTGTTTGTAATTATACTACTATTGAAGAAGGGTAGCACTATTGTGGATTGATGCTCATGATGATGAAATTTTCTTGTTTATGAGGTACTATGTACTTTTCTAAGATTTGGTATAAGTTTTCATATTTTAATATTTTTTTAGCATTGAAATGCTATGTATTTTCTTGAGGCATTACCATGACATGTTAGCACTTGGGTGGATCTTAAATATTGAATGCTAGTAGGAAGGCCCTAGTTGATATTGAATCCCATAATTTCCTTCATTCTCTTAAACCCTAGAGTTTTAGGCACCATTTTCATGTGTGTTGGGAATTCCTTTTCAATAATTTTTCAATCGATGTGGCATTGAAACCCCAAATCTACTTAGAATTCATTTCCAACAAAAAATAAGAATTTGTCTTATTTGTATCCATTATTATTACCTATTTATCTTCAAATCCTAACTGGGTCACTTGACCTAATCTTAGACTTAAAACCCTAAAAAATATGTACAATATATAAAAACCCTAAAATAGACCTTACAAACCCTAGGTGCTTATATCTCTTTTGGAAACATTAAACCTAATTACTACTAAAATATATTCATCCAATATTACTTACAGGGTTTTAACCAATAAATTACAAGTTTATAAAATTAAAATTCAAGTTTTATTTTTCTTAGCCCATCCCCTTGTTCCCAAACATTCTTGGTGTGCATTTATTTGAGGCACGCAGCCTTTATTTTTACCCTATGAAATCCACGCAATTTGGAGTTTTATTGAACAAGAAAAATATATATGTGAAAAATTTAAAATATTTAATTGTATTAATGTTACCTATGAGTAACAATATACTCTCCAATTTGAATAATTCAATTTGGCCTTGAAATGAAGGTTGGCATGCAATTTTGTGAAGCAGACAAAAACAACCTTCCTTCACTAAAGGCACATCCATACTTAATTTCTTGGCCATTATGATTGATTCAAAATTTACATTGTTTATTTACTGAATTTACACACTTTTGCATTGTTATATCTTTACTTTGAGCTTAAATATTTGTACTTCAAACTTCATATAAAATTCTAAGTTTTCCTTCGACTTACCTATTGTGAAAGTCATGTATAACTGGGAAACATAGTTATGTAGAATATTTGTTACACATTTTTATCACTCATTAATTTAAACAATTCCATTGATAGGGTTCATGTTGTCTCATGAGTCATTTTCATGAAAATCACTGAAAAATTTTGCATTTGGTGATATCCACTATAAGTCTAAAACCCATCCCAATCCATGTCATATCATGTAAAATCAACCTAATCTCATCTAGTTTTCATTCTCATTCATTTTTACCACAAAACATTCCACTAGTCAGTTTTTCACAGTTTCATAGCGAATTATATGGTAAATTAGCAATTTTCCTTACGAATCTTCCTAAAACAGTTTTCACTACGAAACTGTATTTTTTCTGCAAAGAGTATCAGAATGGTGTGAGGTGAAAAATTTTGATGGATGAAGACAAAGGTGAGGTCAACTAAGTCAGTTTTCATAATTCCCAATCATGTAAGATCATATTTTGTCTCATCATTTTTTTTGTGGTCACATGTGTCATCATCATCCCTCAAGTTGTTAAATTACTTTTTAAGAAAATCACCCAAGCTCCTCTCTTTCATTAACCCTTCATCCTTTTCATGTATCATTGATTTTTCACCTTGGGAGAGTCTAGCCCATTGCAAAAAATCTCTCTTTCAATTTGTTTCTTCACAGGTGTCACATGTTTCAGAAAGAAACTTGGTTATAAAGGAAGATAGCCATGGAGGAGAAAGAATAAAAGGAGGCTATGTGCTTAGATAGAATCCCATAGACCATGAGATATTCATGGAGGACCCTAGCTTTGCTGAAACATTCACCAATTCAAGTTGCTTGAATTTCTGCTGGAGCTACAAGAGCATTTGTTGTGCTTTTCAACTGTTTGAGTAGTAAATTTCAATAGAATATTATGGATTAAAAAAGATAAATTCAGAAATTATGAGAGAGGTTATTGTCAAGAAAATAACAAGGAAAAATAATCTCCTTCACTTTTCTCACAGGTGCTACCAGTTTGGATATTCGAAGATGTCACTGGGACCTATTTTCAAAAACTAGAATTTTCTTGTTTTATACATGTTTTTCCAATGTAGATTTTGGACAACTGGAGATGGTTTTAAAGAAACCAAGAGAGGTTTTCTTCATAAAATTATGATTTACAAAAATATCCTTCTTTTTTGCAACAATTATCAAGGATAGGGAGATAGGAGCTCATCTCTGAACCCTATTTTTTTCATAAAAAACAGAGTCATTGTATTGGTAAATTAACATGCTAAAGGTGAAAATAATTCTCTTTGAAGAGGGTGGGAGGCATTTTGAACCAAATTTGCCTTATAATATTTCATCATATCAATTTTCAGGCCTACATGTAAAATTTTGATGAAAAAGGGATAATTTTGAATTTTCTCCATAATCAGGTAGTTTCGTAGCGAGCTACAGGCTTGAAGGCAGAAAAACATTACGAAATTTCTGAAGATTCCTTTTGGCTTCTAAAATCAGTTTTATGAAGAATTAATAAGGGAGGTTGACTGTATTTATATTTTTTTACCTAAAAAATGTTTTTGACTAGTAGAGGTGGTAGAAGGAAGGGTGAAAAGATAGAAATCAGCTTGCTACTAAACTACGCTACGAGATTTCTGAAGAATGCTTTTTGTCTTGAAAATTAGTTTTATGAAGAACTAAGGAGGAATTTTAATGGTATTTCACTATTTTGACCTGAAAATTATGTCTACATTAGCAAAGAGAGCTAAAATTTTACTTAAATGGATGAAACAAGTTTTCTACCAAAGTACGCTACGAAACTGCCTATTGCACTCTGCTTTTTGCAACCTAGTGTTTTTAGTTCTATTTTGATGTTTGGAAAGTGTATTAAAAGGCAACCAACCATGTGGAGGAAATTCAAGATGACAGTGGGCCAATATATCAAAGATTAAAGACTCGATAGAAGTCTCACTCATCAAGCTCAACATGAAGATAAGAATTAAAGTGGTGTTTATATTTTCCTAAAAAATGGGACTATTGTTCCCTAAATCTAGTGGGTGCATTTATGTTTTAGTGATGATGATTGCCACTCGAACATAATATCCTTATCATGTAATTTTTCCACTATGGAAGAAATGAAAGTAATAAATGTAAAAATAGAGTCCTATTAGAAGTATAAGTATTTTAGAGACTATTTGTCCTTTTCGATTCCAGGAAAGTATTTTATAGTTATGATAGGTGTCAAGGTCATAGTTCGATGATCTAGCCAGCTAGGCAGATCCTATGTATTCAGAAAAGGTCTATTTATAGCCAGGAGATCGAATGAGAAGAGGTTGGAGAATATTGTACTACACTGCTATTTTTGTAAAACTTTCAACTTTAGTAATATATAGTGGATGTTTTGGTCTTCTTCACCTGAGATTCGAATGAGGTTTTCAATGAGTTCTATGTCTTATATTTTTCTTGTTTAATATGTGCAGCAATTTTATGTCTAAATACTCAAATTTATTATAGAACATGCTCTGACTTCCTTTAGATATTGAATTGTTGTTTTCCTTCCTGTGTTGTGGGTGTATCATCTTTTCATTGAAACCTTCACTTGCCTCAGTTTCCACAAGAAGGCTTATTTCATTGAGTTTCCTGATGTTGACTCCATTAGCCCAATGGTAGCAATTCCTTTACATTTTCAACCTGCAATAAATCAAAATCAAGTTATAGTCATAGAATTAGCCATCTAGTAGAGTTTTCATTTCAAATCCTTTGATAATTTGAGAGAGCCCTCTTAGGATGAAGAGGCTAATATTTAGTCAAAAATGGTTTGAAATAGTTACTCCAAGTTGACCATTGCAGCAGCCCAACGGGACACAATTTGGTGATAACATTTTGGCATCATTGTCGGGGACACGAAGGTGAAATTTTTCTCTGGGAAGAATGAAAAAGTTCAGATTTGACTTCTTATGGTGAAGAGATGCTAAACACACGAAGGTTGTACCATTCACCTGGCAACTCCATTGTTCAATATTCCGAGCTTCAAATTTTAGAGTGAATTCACTGGGAAGAATCCAGATTTCAGAACATTCATGGTGATCCAAGATGACAGGGTATGTGGAAAACCCTTTATATGATGAAATGTTACAAAGTGTAAGGGATGAGTTAGCAGAATTTCAGATAGAAGAACATTTCTTCACAATATTATTTCATTGTTTAAAATCCAATCGAATCATACCTGAAAATAAAATTTGTTTTCTTGGTTTAGCTACTGAAATATTAGAGAATGAAATTGAACTATTGGATGTTAAAATTGGATCATATGATTTCCAAGATCCTAAACAGTTCTTGGAAGGTCTTCCTCCTCCAAATAAGGAGGAAATTGATATACCATTTGAATTGCAGATAAAGGAAGAATATGGTTATGAGCTTGATATTGTAGAGTTGGAATTAAGGTTCAGCCTTGATGAAGAAAATGAAAAGGATATCCAAGGTAAATTTATCATTGAGAGATTAAAAGGGATATCAATAAATTATGTCTTCTTTGATCCCATAGCTGATTACATGGAAGAGTTCTATAGTCCAACTTTTCAAAAAAAAATTCACTATGAAAAATAGACCCATTCTCTCTTACCTTTACCATTTTAGAATACAGTTTGCTTTTGGTTCAAGTACATTCAAGGAGTACAGGTATCAGATCATCTCATTAACTGGCTTTATTGGAGGTTTCATATCAATTGAATCAAACATGAATATTGAAGTTATTAGGGTAGGTATGAGTGTGTGTGAAAAAGCTCGAGTATACTGAGCATTTTTTTAGCATGTACAGATTTGTTTTTTTAGTAGTAATCATCAAGCTTGAGCCTGAGGAGAAGGCTATAAGAGTTTGAAGAAGGCTTTGTGAATTTTAGAAGTTTTCTTTTCAAAAAGGATGGCACTGGAGACTATGAGTTCTTTGTTGCACCACAAGGTTACATCATCCCTAGTGGAGCCACTGTTATCACTCATTAATTTAAACGATTCCATTGTTAGGTTTCATGTTATCTCATAAGTCATTTTCATGAAAATCACTAAAAAACTTTGCATCTGGTGATATCCACTATAAGTCTAAAACCCATCCAAAACCATGCCATATCATGTCATATCAACCTAAGATCATATAGTTTTCATTCTCATGCATTTTTACCACAAAAAATTCCACTAGCCAGTTTTTCACAGTTTAGTAGCGAATTGTATGGTAAATCAACAATTTTTTCTACGAAACTACCTAAAATGATTTTCACTACGAAACTGGATTTTTCCTACAAAGAGTGTTAGAACGGTATGAGGTGTAAAATTTTGATGGATGAAGACAAAGGTGAGGTTAACTAAGTCAGTTTTCATAATTCCCAAGCATGCAAGATCATATTTTGTCTCATCATTGCTTTTGTGGTCACATGTGTCATCATCCTCCCTCAAGTTGTTAAATTAATTATTAAGAAAATCACCCAAGCTCCTCTCTGTCATTAACCCTTTATCCTTTGCATGTATCAGTGATTAGTCACCTTGGAAGAGTCCATCCCATTGCAAAACAACTCTCTATCAATTTGTTTCTTTACAGTTGTCACATGTTTAAGAAGGCAACTTGGTTATAAAGGAAGATAGCCATGAAGGAGAAATCACACAAAGGAGGCTCTGTGGTTGGATATAATCCCATGGACCATGATTTACACATGGAGTACCCTAGCTTTGCTGAAACATTCGCCAATTAAAGTTGCTTGAATTTCTACTGGAGCTACAAGAGAATTTGTTCTATTTTTGGACTGTTTGAGCAGTAAATTTCAACAGAATATTATGGATTAAAAGAGATAAATTTAGAAATTATGAGAGAGTTTATTGTCAAGAACATAAAAAGGAAAAATAACCTCCTTCACTTTTCTCATAGGTGCTACTAGTTTGGATATGATAAGATGTCTCTGGGACCTATTTTCAGAAACCAGAATTTTTATGTTTTATACATGTTTTTCTAATGCCGATTCTGGACAGCTGGAGATGGTTTTCAAGAAACCAAGAGATTTTTTTCTTCAGAACATTATGATTTACAAAAAATCCTCCAATTTTGCAACATATATCAAGGATAGGGATATAGGATCTCATCTCTAAAACCTATTTTTTTAGAAAGAACAGAGTCATTGTATTGGTAAATTAACTTGCTAAAGGTGAAAATAATGCTTTTTGAAGAGGGTAAGAGTAATTTTGAACCAAATGTGCTTTATAATATTTCATCATATCAATTTTCAGGCCTACAGGTGAAATTTTAATGAAAAAGGGATAGTTTTAAATTTTCTCCATAATCAGGTAGTTTCATAGCGAGCTCCAGGCTTGAAGGTAGAAAACCGCTACGAAATTTCTGAAGATTACTTTTGGCTTATAAAATCATTTTTATCAATAATTAAGAAGGGAGGTTGATTGTATTTATATTTTTTTACCTAACTTTTTTTTTTTTACCCGCAGAGGTGGTAGAAGGAAGGGTGAAAAGATAGAAATTAGCTCTCTACTAAACTATGCTACGAAATTTCTGAAGAATGGTTTTTGTCTTGAAAATTAGTTTTATGAAGAACTAAGGAGGAATTTTAATGGAATTTAGCTATTTTGACCTAAAAAATATTTCTACATCAAAAAAGAGAGCTAAAATTTGGCTTAAATGGTTGAATGAGTTTGCTACCAAACTACGCTACGAAACTGCCTATTGCACTATGTTTTTTGCATCATAGTGTTTCTTGTTGTATTTCAATGTTTGGAAAATGTATTAAAAAGAATCCAACCACGTGGAAGAATTCCAAGCTGACAGTTGGCCACCCCAGCAAAGGTTCAAGAATCGACAAAAGTGTCACTCATCCAGTTCAGTATGAAGGAAATAATTAAAGTGGTGTTTATCTTTTCCTAAAAAACAGGACTATTGTTCCCTAAATCTAATGGGTGCATTTATGTTTCAGTGATGATGAATTCCACTCAAACATAAGATCCTTATCATGTAATTGTTGCACTATGGAAGAAATGAATATAATAAATGAAAAAATAGAGTCCTATTAGAAGTATAAGTCTTTTAGAGATTAGTTGTCCTTTTTTATTCCAGGAAAGTAGTTTATAGTTATGATAGGTGTCAAGGTCATAGTTCAATGATCTAGCCAGTTGGGCAGATCCTATGTATTCAAAAAAGGTCTATTTATTGCCATGATTCCAAATGAGAAGAGTTTGGATATTATTGTACTACACTGTTATTTTTGTAAAAATTTCAACTTTCATAATATACAGTGGATGTTTTGGTCTTCTTCACCTGAGATTCGAATGAGCTTTTCAATGATTTATATATATTCTATTTTTCTTGTTTAGTATATGCAACAATTTTATGTCTAATTACTTAGAATTCTTGGATAACATGCTTTGACTTCCTTTAGATATTGAACTGATGTTTTTCTTCCTGTCTTGTGTGTCTATCATCTTTTCATTGAAACCTTCATTTGCCTCAGTTTCCACAAGAAGGATCCTTTTCATTGAGTTTCCTAATGTTGACTCCATTATCCCAATGATAGCAATTCCTTTACATTTTCAACCTTCAATCAATCACAATCAAGTTACAGTCATAGAGTTAGCCATCTAGTAGAGTTTTCATTCCAAATCCTTTGATAAGTTGAGAGTACCCTCTCAAGCTGAAGAGGCTAATATTCAGTCAAAAGATGGTTTGAAATAGTTACTCCAAGTTGACCATTGCAGCAGCCCAACAGGACTCAATTTGGTGATAAAAGACATTATGTAAAGTTATATCCCGAGGTTAAGAATTTTCCAATTATCTCCTCTTGGATTGTTTACTGGGGTAAACAAACACAAGTATTTATTATCAATTCGGGCTAGTAGGACTTAGAAGCATCCCCAAGGTATATGGGTTTTAGATATGATCAAGTTAGAATATGATTTATCAATGATTAAGGAAATTCGTATCACAAATATAAATCTAAACTAAATAATTTCTAAATTCAAGTATGCAATCAGCAACAAAAGAATCTTCTAACTTAACATATTTGTTTTTCCTTCTCTTCACAAAATCACTTCATGAATTAGAAACCAAAAACCTCTAGTTGAGAAATATATCGATATGCATGAAAAAATAATTAAGGAGGCTCTTAACTAAAGAGATCCTGGTTGTTTTTCATCAAAGATTCATTCATCAATAATACTACTGTTAGAAAACAGGAATTCATAAAAGCATTGAAAAGCAGGAAAATATGAATTCTAGCTCAAGATCTTAATCAGATAGAAAGAATGTTTTACTTAAAAATTTGATTGCCCTTTCATATGCAGAATAAGAATTAGAATTATATTCATCAGCAATCATAAAACATCAGCATATATCTAATCAACAAGTTAAGCATAAAACAAACTAGTTTAGAAACTGCAACTACAAATATCTAGAAAGTGCACTTTGCTCGGTGTGGGGGCCCTCCACCCTTTCCTCGCACACTGAAAGTGCTTTCAGAGGCCAAAAATTCAGTGAAAAAATCACCATATAATAGCAGCAAATGAAATAGAACATTTCTTCAATTAACTCTCCCAAGTCTCAAAAATAATAAAGTTAAGTTATACAATTTCTACATATTTCAATGGTTCAAAAACTTGGTATAAATAAAGAAATAATAAAAAAAATATTCTAGAATGTCTCTAACAGCCTTATCTTGTACTAATCCCATCCATATAGGTTGAACTCATCCAATTAGTTACACCAAATTTGGAAAAATTCCAAAATCTACTACTTTTTCCCTATTTTCTAGGGATTCCTGAAAAACAGATCATGTTTGACCAGCGTTGACCAGAAATGTTTTAGCTTGGTTTGGCCAAACCAATAGTTGTACATCCAATATCAGTTCCCAAGCTTTCTATAAATTTATTCAGCTTGAGCCCAGGTGTCCTACAAGTATGACATCAATGAGGCCATTACGAGAATTTCTAGTCTAATCCAAAAACACACTTAAATTCCAATTTTTCCAAAAAATTCTAAAAATTGAAAAAAAAATTACTTTCCTGAATATGAATAATAAGGTAAAAATAGGTCATATGTGGATGGTATAAAGTGGAAAATGATGGAAATTAGGTGGATTTTAATAAGCAAAATTTGATTAAAACGAGGGCCAACATCTCCCCCTTGCTTACTTTCAAGCATGTCCTCATGCTTGCCTCTTTCTCTTTGACCTTCGACTTCTGTATGATGACTGCCCTACTGATGTACCTATTAATTTGGCTCTAGATGTTGAAGCTCCCTGATGAGCTACCTTCTCATAAATTTAATGTTGGATATTTACTTTATGTTGGAGAAATCGAAATGTTAAAGGTGATCTTATTTGGAGAAATTGAATGTTGGAGAATGCTCAAGCTAACCATTGCATGCAACATAACCACTCATTCATTCATTTCCTTTTGATAAATATATTCTTTGAAAATGAAAATAAACCTACAAGGTGATCATAGTTATGCTCAACTAAATAATCCTCCTCAAAAATAAAAATCAGCCTTCTCTGCCTTCAATTTTTGGGTCTTCTCTCTTCAGCTACAGAAAGGATTCTGCTGCTCTTCAAAACTGATAAAAAAAAATTCTCTCTATGTACAAAGACCATAAAAACACTTTAAAAATGTTTTTACTGCTCCATAACTCATATTTCAATCTTTGTTTTGCCAAAAAATTCTCAAAAGCCCCTTCTCTGTTTTTTAAAATTCTCACTACGCATATGTAAAATGGAAAATTTTTCCATTGTATGTATGAGAATAGGCATAGTTCTACTCTCTATATGTATAAAAATCTCACTGGAAATATGAGAACTAAATGAATTTTCCATTTTTTATATGAGAATGAAAAGAAAATATACCCACTTGTATAAATAATGGAAGAATTTCGTTCACTGTGTATAAAGATGGCTATTTTTCACTTACTGTATATAAAAATTATGCAAAAAAATTGTTCTATGTTCAAAATTAACCATGCATGAGGAGACTCATTTTTTTTTAATGATACCTGAACTGCAACAAAATCAATTAAACCCTCTTCCTTTGTCTCCAGCAATTAAATTCTTAGAATCTGAAATCAAATCCTGGAAAAACTTTGTGCTCTTTCAGAAATCGAAATCGATTTCTACTTTGTCTTTTTAGAACTTAAAAATAAATTCTGGGAATGATTAACTCTCTCTGAAATTGAAATCAAATTATTGAAATGGGAAATTTTCACAAATCAGAACAATTGTTTCCAAATTCACTTTCTCTGCCTTTTCAAAAATCGATTTCTTTTATGCAATCTACAGTCTTCTTATCACATTCTTCTGTGGAAATTACAAATTTTCCACTCACAATTTAGCTCCAGTGCTTCATGCATTCACCACCTAACACAGACTTCGAACTCACCATGCACTACTCACTGTGCTCATTTAAAAAACGTACACGGTGATGGAGCAATCAATTCTGAGTTATCGATGTTCTGTAAAGATTATACATTGGGGTTTGATTGAATTAACTAATGATTGGAAATTGGTTTATGTTGACATCACTGAAGTTCAAACTCTGATTTTTGGAACAAACTAACACTCTCCAATTGAAATTTAATTCACAAAGATTTGGTTATCACTACAAATTGATTTTGAAAGATATGAATGTAATGCTTTAAACATTGCAAATTGATTTTTAATGTAACATTTCAAGCCGGAAATTTACTACAAATTGACAATTGGAAATATGACTTCACTTCAAATCAACAACTGGTGATACGACTAAAGATTTCTACCACTTGCAAACTGATTTTGGGGTTCAAGAAGTAATTATCCCGGAGTTAACACTGGCACGATTTGTGATCTTTGGAGATTTTCTAAGAACAATTTTAACTGACTTCAACCTTCAGAGGTTAAATAACCTTAGAACCATTTTTATGCCTAAAAATATGGATTACATGCAAAATACTTGGATTATGACAAGGATTTTTTTATACGTGTTCCTTTCTTACCTGGACCATGTAATTCTCATTTTTTTGCGTTATTTAGCCAGAGATACTCTGACTTTCTCTTGTTCTATCTCAACATGCTTTTTTTTCTTTATTTTTTACAATATTTTGCACATCAAACCAGGTTTCTGAAAGTGTAGTCTGAGCTAATGGCTATGATGATTCGATGTTGTGTTTTGAGTGAGCTAATTGTTTTAATGCGTAGACAGTGCTTTGTCGGTCCTATATATATCCACTTGTTTCTTTGTTGCAGCTTGAATTTGTTTTTTTCTTAGTGTGAAATGTTGTGTTCTCCCTTCAGGAAATGGTGCATTCTCCCAGGGTTGACACCGCACAATTCTTTGCTTCCTGCGTTCACCTCACAATTTTTTTCCTATGTTGGAGTTCATCTCTCAATAAATTCATTGTCGGAGTTCACTTCTTCAGAAATTTCTTGCGTGAAGGTTCTCTCTGGGTTTGCTGAATGTTACTTTGCTCTGCGTAGGGATGCTTTTTGCATGAATTTTGGACATTGCTCTTGAAATTTTGACCAATTTGTGTTGCTGCATAATGAATTCCACCGTGGCTTAAATATTTGTCCACCTTTCATCATTTTTTTTAAACCATTCTATGTGCGAAATCAATTTTGAAATCGATTTTCAAAGGTTTCATATTTTGGTTTCCTTATGCACATTCTATTCACCATCTTAAGCTATATGCATAATTTTCATTTTTATGCACCCTCATGCATATAATTTTGTTAATTTAAATTCCCATTCCATTTATGAATACAAATGCCCTCTTTTTTTTATATCATTTTTTAATCATTCTTTTATGCATATTTATTCTTCATGATGCTCTTTGAATATCATCATTTTCTTCCATTGCATAATCATTCACTGGTTTTTCAAGTCCTTTTTGGTCATAATTTATTCATCCCCTTTGTTCTTTTAACACATGATGCATTTGTTACTCTTTTAATATGAGTCTTGTTGAGATTACCATTTAGGATCATTTCAAATCCATAAATAGAGTATAAAGCATATCATTGTGGAACAAACAAATATATTATTGCATCATTCACTAATCCTAGTTTTTTTTTTTGGTAGGCAACTTTCCTTATGAGGCAAGAACTTGAGCCACAATTTTTGATCAAAAATGCATATAAAATATGTTGGAGGATATGTAGGGTATATGGAATTAATGTAGGAAAATTAAGTTTCTAATGTAGAATATATGGTATGGTAATGGATATAATAGGATAATGAGGGTAGGATAAATGTAGGATAAATGATGATGTTAAATCATAAATGTAGAATGATGAAGGTAATAGGATGCATGTCCAAGTTAAATTAGTTTAAAAATTCTAGAATTTTTTCAAAATCAAAGGTTCTAAGAACATTTTTTTTTACTTACTGTACTTTCCTTTTCGCAACATAGCTTGATGTTCATACTGATTTGATGATGACTTTTTCTGGTTCATCCAAATTTGACTCATGATGATGGTTCTTCAAAGATGCATTCATGTGGAATATAGACAATTGTAACTGCTTACTTGAACCTCTTGATATTATGTTATTTCATGTTCTTCTTGACATCTGCTATTGATTTAGGTTCCTTCAAATGAATTTTGATGTTGTTCAAATCCCTTTTGCAATTTTTAAATGATGTTTCATTCAGGTCCCTACTGTGATTTTTAAATGATGTTTTAGGTCCCTTCTATCATGCTATTCAGGTCCCTTCTGCAATGATATTTTGAATGTTGTTTCAGGTCCCTTATTCAATGATATTTTGAATGATATTTCAGGTCCCTTCTGTAATGTTATTCAGGTCCCTTCTGTAATACAATTGCTCAAACTATTTACATAGTTTTATTACAAGCTTCCCCCTTGCTGATGTTAAGACTTGTCCTCAAGTATTGCGTGTATTGGAGGGTAAAACTGCAAAATTCATATTGAATTAAATGTAAAACAAAATAGAGAATTCATATTTTCCAAACAATTTGGTTTTCCGATATGAATTCGAGTTGCATTATGCTAGTTTCCTCGATTTTCACAACCAAACTCTTTCATTATTTTTTATCTTTTTTCTATATTTTCTTTTCTTTTCTTTTTTGGATGGAGGTGGGGTATAATGGAGTCGTAAATTATGGAATGGTTATGAAATTAAGATATGTTTAAGTCATCATCTAAGAGTAGATGGATATATAGATAGAAAATAGGTTTTGAATTCAACATGCATGATTGCGGAACTTAACATATAATATGGTAGATGAATGACTTCATGAAAAATATGGCTTATGAAATGATTATTCAAAAATGGATGTGGCTTTTCATGGTAAAACTTGACTTCTTCTTATTTTTATTAGCTTCATGTCTTTTTCCTTGATCTTCATCTTCTTGTAGGGTTGTTGGTGTTGTTGGTCAGCAACTAAAAGTAAGCTTCATAAGTTTTGAGTTTCATTAGATGAACTCAACATCTTGTGAATTCCACTTTTCTTTGACTTGAAAATTTTTATTCATATTCTGAAATATGATTTTTTTTTTTTTTAATTGACTCTGAAAAGTCCTTTGTCCATGGAGTTCACCTCTTAAATATTCTTATGACTTGCAAAAACATAACATCTTCTTGCAATACAATATTAGATGATGGAGTAAGAGAGGTGTACAATCTATCTTCTTCCAAAAAATATGTAAAATATTTATAAGCCTCAATTCTTGAAAACAATTCCAAAGATGATATACAAATAAGATGCATGTGTTTACCCCTTCAGGAATGGTGGCCAACCTAGACCTCTTAGCAATAATTTGGTCACA
Source organism: Pinus albicaulis (assembly GCA_034641835.2). Classification (NCBI taxonomy): domain Eukaryota; kingdom Viridiplantae; phylum Streptophyta; class Pinopsida; order Pinales; family Pinaceae; genus Pinus; species Pinus albicaulis. The sequence goes on from CM076582.1 coordinate 733,099,602, forward strand.
AATATTAATTTGATGTCCAATTAAAGTGATTCCTAATCCAAATTAATTTCAATTCATATATATATATATATATATATATATATATATATATATATATATATATATATATATATATATCTCAGTATAAAAAGTTTCCAAAATGGTTTATATATATCTCCAATATAAACAAGTTTCCAAAATGGTTTAAAATGATATACCAAAAATGATGAGAAGTAGAATGTTAGATAGAGCTTCTTCTGAATTTTTTACTAGACCAACAGTCACTATTTGGAGTGTACATTTTTTGTTAAAGATTGGATCGATGTGATTCTACTTGGATATTAAAGTAGATTATTTTATGTCTCTCCAATAGAAACAATTTTTTAAAATAAGTAGTTTTGATATCACAAAATTGGTGATGAACATACCTAGGAGGCAGAGTTTGACTATGCTGATTTTAAGACATGCAGTCACTAAATGTGGCATACATTTTTCACCTAACCTCCAAATGGAATGATTAAAATTTTGTATTGAACTATACTTCAATATATATATCCATTATAAAAAAAAATTGAAAATAAGATGATTTGATATGTGCAATATTCTAATGAACAGTGAAGACCTAGAATTGTCACCATGCATATTTTTCGACAAGAAGTTAGTATTTTGAGCATGGATTTTTCATATGATTTCTAATTGAGCTGATTCAAATTTGCTTGGAAACTAGATTCAAAGGTCTACCTTCCCTATGAATATAATGTAAAAAAAATTCCATTAGAACCCTAAAATCAATGGCGTACTAACTCTGTCCTTAAATTTGTTTCTTGAAATCTAGTGTTTATTTTGATCATTTTTTATTTGTGATCCAAATTGAAAAATTCAAAATGGATTTAAAAACTAGATTTCAATAGATACCTTGTTTAAGAAAATGATCTTAAAAATTATCCTATACAGTTCCCCCATAATAGGATTGTCCTTAGTGCATTTTGTCATCAAATCCTTTCAAATGAGTATTGAACGATGATGTGAAGAATTATTTATGAGAAAAAGTCTTATTCTGAACTCATTCCACCAATTTATTTATTTTATTCTATTCTATCATACTCTATTGTATAAAAATAAGTCATTCCCTCAAGTATAAGAGAATTTGCAATGCATCCATTTCTGTAACAATATCGTTAGTAAACTCACATCCAAGTTTGAAAAATATACTCTAATAAATGTTCGGACATGAAAAAATAGTTGATTATAAAGATTTGATGCTAAAGGATGTTGAATAATAGATTTTTGTTGTGGCCTAATGACTAGATGAAACCAAGTTTTAAGATGTTATATGTTTTCTTGACTCTCCATAGTTTTCATATCACAAAGTTCTTTGTGTAGCACTTGTTCAAAATCTTGA